>CM060324.1:62320130-62325130 GCA_030674155.1 Stramonita haemastoma | reverse complement strand
CGACATATCCTCTTAAAGTTTTCCCTTTTCAAATATGCATCCATATGATTTTCTCTAAGATGGATGGCTTGATGAAAACAAAGCAACTGCACTGCTTATTCAATATACCATCTGGAAATAAAAGTTTGACTTGACTTGACAGACTCTTCAAATCAGTGCTTGTACAGGCAGTACTAGCATTGCAGGCAGAGTGTATCAGTGGGGTTCAGGGGTGCCTGTTCTGAGCCAAAACTCGCAGGACACCACCTGCTGAGCTCCTTCTGATCACAATGTTGGTGGGATAACCATAACATCCCTCCACAGAAACTCTCGTAAGAATAATGTCTTATTATGGCAGGATAGCTCAGTGGTCAGAGCTCTCACTTTCCTCAAGTCAAGTTATTATTTTTTATTTATTTATTTTGCTCTTTTATATCGAGAATAACAGAATAAGCAATCATGTGCTTTTTACATTCAGTCCCCGTGTGTATGTAGTTTTGTAAATCTTGTCATATGTTGCCACCGGCACGTGGTGGCCTACTTTATGAACAGTGGAACAGGATTTAATGTGTGCGCAAGATGTTCTGCGTGCGTGTGAACACGGGGCCTCGGTTTATAGTCTTATCCGAAAGATTTGGGGGGGGGGGGGATGGAGTCAGCACTAATGTTAACTCCAGTGGAAAAACCCCGTCGACCGGGAATTGAACCCTGGTCGTCAAATTGCGAGCGCAATGTTCTGACCACTAGGCCATATCCCGCAGCGTCGGGCGTGGTTACCAGTTGGATGGGTGATCGTTTGTGCGCCTTGGCTTCAGTACAGTTCCCCCAGCTCACCCAGCTGTAAATGGGTACCTGCCCTCTTTAAGGGTTAGGGAAGGTAAAGCAGCGAGGGAGAGGAGATGGGCGCCGCCCTCAAACATGCTGGCCCCTAGAGAAGCTGAGGTCTCTGATGCCTCACTCCCTTACGACCACACATGTTATGGGACACCTTTACCTTATCATAAAAGCGTTGACATCATCTGAAAACAGGCACGGCATCAGGTGTGTGGGACAACAAAGCTGAGATCACCCTGAGACTAAACCGGCAGGGGCTGCAAAATCCCCATGTACTTTAGGCTAATACGTTATAAGAAGGAAGAAGAGGATGTGAGACTGATTTAACGGGCTGCAATCTAACTTTTTGTCATAGTGTAGGTAAAGGTAAAGGTGTCCTATAACCTGTGTGGTCGTAGGGGAGCGAGGCATCAGAGACCTTGGCTTCTCTAGGGGCCAGCATATTGAAGGCGGCGCCCATCTCCTCTTCCTCGCTGCTTTACCTTCCCTGACCCTAAAGAGGGCAGGTACCCTTTTAAAGCTGGGTGAACTGGAGGGACTGTATTGAAGCCAAGGCGCACAAACGGTCACCCATCCAATTGGTAATCACGCTCGATGCTGCTTAACTTTGGCTATCCCGTTATAATGTATCCAAGCTTTAATTAAGGGGACGGGATAGCCTAGTGGTCAGAACATTGCGCTCACAATTTGACGATCCGGGTTCGATTCCCGGTCGAAGGGATTTTTCCTCTGGGGTTAACATCAGTGCTGACTCCACTCCCCCCAAAAGTCTTTAGGATGAGACTATAAACCGAGGCCCCGTGTGCAAACGCAGGCAGAACATCTTGCGCACACGTTAAATCCTGTTCCGCTTTTCGTAAGAGTAGGCCATCTTGTGCCAGTGGGAACAGATGACATTTACAAAACTGCATACACACGGGGACTGGTTGTAAAAAAAAAACATATGAATGCTTATTCCATTATCCTCGATATCAGTGAAACATGGACAACATACTCCAAAACAGGAGCGCAAACTGAACAGCTTCCACCAGCACTCTCTCCGTCGCATCCTCGGCATCCACTGGAGTGACAAAGTTACCAACGCTCATGTCCTCGAGGTTGCAGGTCTTCCCACCATGTACACACTCCTCAGACAACGCAGACTCCGATGGCTCAGTCACGTGCGAAGGATGGAGGATGGACGCATTCCTAAAGATCTGCTCTATGGTGAACTTGCCTCCGGCAAGAGAAGCATTGACCGCCCCCAACTGCGCTACAAAGACGTCTGCAAGCGTGACATGAAAGCCCTGAACATCAACACAGAGAACTGGGAGGAGGTAGTGGCTGACCGCAGCAAATGGCGCAGTGTTCTCCACAAACAGCTGAAGTGTGGTGAAGAAAAGATCCACACCGCAGCAAACGAAAAGAGATCCAAGCGGAAGGCATGTGCTCCAGCCACCTCAACACGCCACATCTGCATCAGATGCAACAGAGACTGCCACTCCTGCATTGGACTGACCAGCCACAGCCAGCGCTGTCGCTGAACAAATGACCTTTCTTCTGGCGCGAATTCCATAGTCGACACTGACTGACGGAGGCCTACCTACCTGCACAAATTATGTTTTTTCTGGAACCTGTGCCAGTTTGAAGCATGTGTGTAATATATTTTAGAATGCACGGTATGCGCAAAATTCGCAAAAGTAATACATATTTTACCCCCTTGGCTTTAGTGAAAGAGGTAGCTTCTGTCTTTTTAATGTGACTGACTTGAAATCGGTCGGAAATCCAGCTATGATTAAAAGGTCTCTTCATGCCAAATTTCAAGGCCCTAACTTTAAACATGAAAAAGATATGGTGTACAAACCTTAAAAAATATGGCGTTTTGGGACAAAAACGATACACGAAGTTTTGACGTTTATAATAATAATAATAATAATAATAATAATAATAATAATAATAATAAAATTATTATTATTATTATTATTATTATTATTATTATTATTATTATTATTATTATTATTACTATCATTATTATTATAATTATAATAATGATAGTATGGAATTTATATAGCGTTATATCTTGCAAAAAAACAAATTAAAGCGCTTGCATTTGACCTATCAAGACACAAGCAATCAATGACAATAATTTTAACAAATTCGAATGTGCACACACACACGCGCACGCGCGCGCGCATGTGCGGTAATAATATAACAGTAGATCATATACTAACATGCAGCAGCTTAAAAGGGCGTATTCCCGTTTTGATGGTATATTCTCCATCAGCTATTTTTAACAGTCTGCCCCATATGTATGACTTTTTTAGATCGCTGATGCATAGTCCAGTTGGTTTGTTATTGTGATTGCTTTGGACTCTAAAGATGCTCTAATCGGATTTTTTTTTCATGTTTGTACGGGTGATTTTTTTTTGGGGGGGCAGTATTTTTCCTGTACTCGGTATTTGTATTCCTATTGCTGTTTCTTTTGTTTGGTTTTTGGGGGTGAGGGCTAGGAGATGTTGCTGATTGTAGCTGATTTTTCACAGTTGTTGTTGGGTGTTCCCGTTCTTCTTCTGGAAGGGGTATTTTGTTTTTTCTTATGTGAAATTAAGTAACTGATATTTAGTTATATTTTTCATTGAAATTACTGATTTAGTTAGAGATTGTTAGAACTGCATTTCCCGTTTTTGTTGACTGTAGTTCAATAGGTTAGTATCAAAAAAGGTTTTTTTTTTTGTTTGTTTTTTTTTTTTAAATTTACTTAGCAAGTATTGACCCCCTGAAATTCCTTATCATCCCACACATTGCCATCTACGCCCTCTTCCCCTGAAACTCATACACCCCCCTCTTCCCCCCTCCCTCCTCCCCCCCCCCCCCCCCCCCTCCGTCTAATATCACAACTTGTGAAAAGACGTTAAAGGAATTTGAACGCACACGCGCACACACATACACACACAAACACAGACGCCTGCGCGTACACACTTATAAAGGTTGTACACTTTGGGAGGGTGAACGGGATTTCAGATTATGAAGGCAGGGACAGATAAGAGATGGAAACAGAAGGCGAATTTTGACGTTAACTTTAAGAATGAAAAAGATATGGTGTACAAATCTTTAAAAAATATGACGTTATGTGACAAAAACGATACACTGACATTTGACATTTATCCTACCTCACAAGTCAATGTCCTCCCGCCCGGTAGGGAAATCCTTCTCTCTCTCTCTGCCTGCTCTTCCTCTCTGCCAAGTCTTCCGAGCTGCCTCCTTTTCCTGTACTCCTTGGTTGACATCATGGTAACAATGCGCACAACATCCTTGCTTGCTTGCAAAGAAAACTTCGGAAAACTGTCCAGTGTTGATCGTCATGCCTTGGAGAATATCACCAAGTCTGCCACTGCGGAGTGCAGTTTGTCTATCACATCTTTCATTCTGGCAAAAAAAAAAAAGCAAACTTATTCCTAAGACCGTTCCTCTCAACTTCAAATAGTTTTACCTCACTGTGACAAAACTTACATGAGAGCTGTGACATAATGTTCTGATTTTAGTATTTCCACACCCACCAACCTGTACCTCCAAATTCCTGTTCACCCAATACATGTATCTGCACCTGCTTCTGTTTCACTGTCAGATTCGCCACTGCTACTGTCACACCTCTCGCCACTGCTGCTGCTGCAGCTTTCTTCTGAAGAATCTTCGAACAAATCAAACAAATTGAAAAGTTTTCTTTCGCTTCGAGTGGGCGGGGCACTTTGCGCTGATCCGTTCATTGAATGTCCAGAACTTGACTGTCAAGTTTTCCCTCTCTTCACTCAGTTCATCTACCACACTTTCAAAATCAAAACGAAGCCGCTTCGTGGATTAATTACCTCGAAACTTGTCTCTTGCGGGGTCGTTGTCCTCTCCTCTTCTTGTCAAAATGCACGACTTGGCTTGTAACTCACTAAACACGTTAGAAAATTCACAAACATCCAAGACAGAAAACTGCACAACAAAGGCCGCAGCCATTTGCATTCAAGGACGACAACTCCGGGAGGACTCATTATGGCCGTGTTTTAGCGAAGGAGCGGTTCGTTCTTTTAATAAAACGAGCTTGAAAACAAATAAAACTGGTCCAGAAATGTGTAGTTTTTAGTTGACACCCACTTACTTTGAACCTATATATCTCAACTATAAGTTAAAATTCAAATTGTGCATGAAAATAGAGATGTTTA
>CM060324.1:62289828-62308895 GCA_030674155.1 Stramonita haemastoma | reverse complement strand
AGAGAGAGAGAGGAGAAAAGAAGTGGAGGAGAGAGAGGAGGAGGAAAAGAGAGAGAGAGAGAAAAAGACAGAGACAGAAAAGGGAGGACAGAGAGAGAGATGTATATTTTTATATATACATATATTTATATTTTTAATTATTTATATATATTTATATATATAAAAATTTTTAATATATATAATTTATTTTATATATAATATAATTTTTTAAATCTAGGATATTGGGGAAAATTGGGGGACTTTGCCCCCACAAAATTTTGGGTAAGTAATATGCACAACATTAACATTGTTACAAACTTTGGGAAATTTTTTGTTTTTAACCGATGGTTTTCCAAATCTTGGCCTTTGGTTTGGAAGTTTTGTGCTTTTGAGAGGCCACACACCCCACACACACCACAAAAACCCCACACCACACACACCCCACACCACACACAGAGTACAACACCCAACACACACAGAGTACACACAAAACACAAAGTACACCACACACACACCCCCCTAACACAAACACAGTGTATAAATATATATTATATATATATATATATATATATAATATATATTTATATATAAAATTATATTTTTATATATATATGTGTGTGTGTGTGTGTCGGGGGGTTGTGTTGTGTTTTAATTTTATATTTTATATATAGAAAATTTTATTTTATATATATATTTTTATGTGTGTGTGTGTGTGTGTGTGGTGTGTGGGGTGTGGGGGGTGTGTGTGTGGGGGGGTGTGTGTGTGGGGGTTTTTGTGTTGTGTGTTGTTGTGGGGGTTTTTGTGTGTGGGTTTTTTTTTTTTGGGCTGGGGGGTTTTTTTTTAATGTCTTTTTTAAAGGTTTTCCATTTTTCAAATATGCACCGTTTATGATTTTTTTTCTTAAAATAGGATGGTTGATGAAAAAAAACAACTGTTTGCTTATTCAATGTTACCTTTGGGAAAGGGAAAAGTTTGACTTGACTTGATTGACGGGACTTATCAGCCCTTTGTTGAACGGGGCAGAAATAGCATTCCCAAGGCAGGGGGGGTCAGTGGGGTTCGGGGGTTCCCCTGTTCTGACCCAAAAAACTCGCAGGGACACCCCCCTGCTGGTTTCCTTGCCAAAATTTTTTTAAAACAGGGTTGGGGGGAAAACAACCCAAAAACATCCCTCCACAAAATCTTCTCTTTCTCGGGGGACGGGATAGGCAAAGTCCCCCAGTTCACCCCGCTCGAAAATTTGCCCCCCCCGGGGGGTTCCCTTTTTCCCCCCCTTTTCCCGAGGTTTTTTTTTCTGGGGGAAAAGGTTTAACATGGGTGCTGACCCACTCTCCCCCACAGTTCTTCGGAGGGGGAAAAATTTTAAAGGGGGAAACCCCGGGGGGTGAACGCCCCCCGAACTCTTCCGGAAAAACTTTAAACCCCCTGTTCGGCTTTTGTTTTAATGGGTGGCCCTTTTTTGTGCCGGGGGAAAAAAAAGATGAAAAGTTACAAAATTTTTTTAAAAAACGAGGACCGGTGCAAAAAGAAAAAAAATTTTTTTAAAATTGGGGTTTTTTCCTTTTTTAAAAAAAAAAAAATTTTAAATAAATAAATGAAAAAATTTGGGGTGGGAAAACCCCAAAACCCCTCCACAGATCTTCCCCCCCCGAATAATGTTTATCATGGCGGGAAAACCCCCTCAGTGGCCTGCGTTTCCCCCTTTCCCCCCAAGGGGTCTTTTTTTTAAAATTTTTTATTTATTTTTTGTTTTTTTTATATCGAGGAAAAGGGGGAAAAAGCAACGTATTTTTTTTTTTACTTTCCAGTCCCTTTGTTTATGCGGTTTTGTAAATCTTGTCATTTTTTTCCCCCCCCGGAAGTGGGGGCCCCAAAATTTACAAAAAAGGGGAAAAAGGGATTTAATGTTTGCCCCAAGATTTTGCGTGCGTTTAAAACCGGGGCCTCGGGTTTTAGTCTATCCGAAAAAAATTTTGGGGGGGGGGGGGGGGGGGGGGGAGTCAGCCCCCAATTTTAATTTCCCCGAGGAAAAACCCCCCCCCCCGGGGAAAATGCCCCCCGGGTCGTAAATGCGAGGCAATGTTCTGACCACTGGCATATCCCGCAGCGTCGGGCTGGTTCCCTTTTTGGGGTGGGTGATCTTTTTTCCCCCCTTGGCTTCAGTATTTTTCCCCCCCAAGTCCCCCAACTGAAAAGGGGGTTCCTCCCCTTTTTTAAAAGGGGGTTAGGGAAGGGAAGCAGCGGGGGGAGAGGAATGGGCCCCCCCCAAAAACTTTGGGCCCCTAGGGGAAACGATCTCCCGTCCCCTCCCTTACGACCAAAAGGGGTTTTATGGGAACCTTTACTTAAATCATAAAAAGCTTTGGGAAATCTTTTTGAAAACAGGCACGCATCAGGGGGGTGTGGGAAAACAAAGCTGGGGATCACCCTGAGACTAAACCCGGGGGGCTGCAAAATTTTCCCTTTGAAATAGAAATAGGGTTTTTTGAAGGAAGGGGAGGGGGAAAAGGGGCTATTGGGGGGGGCCCTTAATTTTTTGTATATGTTAAGTAAAAGGGGTCAAAATTTTTGGGTGGCGTAGGGGAGCAAGGCATCAGAGCCCCGTTCTTGGGGGCCAAAATATTGAGGGGGGGCGCCCTCTCCCTCTCTCCTGTTTTTAACCCCCCCTGACCTAAAGGGGCAGGATTTTTAAAAGGGGGTGACCGGGGGGAAAACCTTTTAAAAACCCCAAGGCGCCAAACGGTCCCCCCCAATTGGTAATCAGCTCGATGGCTTACTTTGGCTATCCTTTAAAAATGTATCCAAGTTTTAAATTTTGGGGGGGGGGGATGCTAGGGGTAAAACATTGCGCTCACAATTGACGCCCCGGGTTCTTTCCCCCTTTTCGAGGGGTTTTTTTCCCGGGGGTTTAAAACATCAGTGCGGCTCCACTCCCCAAAAAGTCTTAGATGAAAATAAAAACCCCGACCCCCCCGTGTGCCCCCCGGAACATCTTGCCCCACACTTTAAAAATCTGTTCCCGCTTTTTGAATTTAGGCCATCTTGTCCGTGGGAAAGATGAATTTAAAAAATTGCAAAACCCCGGGATGGTGTAAAAAACTATGAATGTTTTTTCCCCTTATCTCGATTCTTTGAAACTGGAAAAACATACTCCAAACAGGACCAAAAAAAATTTAAAACTTCACGCCTCCCCCCTTCGCATCCCCCGGCCCCAAAATGGAGTGACAATTTCCCCCACGCTCAGGTTGGGAGGTTGCAGGTCTTCCCCCGTACACACTCCTCAGCAACGCGACCCCGATGGCTTGGTACGTGCGAAGGATGGAGGATGGACGCTTTTCCCAAAGATTCCCCCCAGGGAACTTGCCCCCGGCAAGAGAAGTTTGGGCCCCCCCCCAAATGCGCTAAAAAAGCGTCTGCAAGCGGCTAAAACCCCCCTTTACATCAACCAGAGAACGGGGGGGAGGTGCTTTCCCCCAGAAAAAGGCGAAAGTGTTCCCCCCAAAAAAAGCTGAAGTGTGGTGAAGAAAAGAAAACCCACCCCAAACGAAAAGGGGCCCGGGGGAAGGGGTGTCCCCCGCAAACCCCAAAGGGGGCCAAATTTTCATCAGATGCAAAAGAGACTGCAAATTTCCCATTGGGGGTGACCAGCCACAGGGGCTGTTTGCCCGAACAAATGACCTTTCTTTGGCGCGAATTTTCCCTAGTCGACACTAAAAGAAAGGAGGCCTCCCCCCCTCACAAAAATGTTTTTCGGAAAACCCGTCCCCGTTTGAAGCTTTTTTTGTAAAAAAATTTTTTTGAATGCACGGTTTTGGAAAAAACGCAAAATAATCAAATTTTTTCCCCTGGGGTTTAGTGAAAAAAGGTAGTTCTGTCTTTTTTGTGCTGATTGAAATCGGTCGGAAATCCAAAATATGATTAAAAAAGGGGGTTTTTGCCAAATTTCAAGGCCCAACTTTAAAAAAGAAAAAAAATTTTGGTGTCCCAAACTTTTTAAAAAAAATGGGGTTTTTGGGGGGAAAAAAAAACCGAAATTTTGACGCTTATAATTAATATTTAAAAAAAAAATAATAATAATAATTAAAAAAAATTTAATTATTTTATATTTAATAATTTTTTAAAAACCGGCATTTATAAAGGTATATCTTGCAAAAAAAAATTAAAAACGCTTGCTTTGACCCCCCAAGACAAGCAAAAAAAAGGAAAATTTTTTAAAAAATTCGAATGTGCCCAAAAACGCGCCGCCCGCGCGATGTGCGGTAATAATAAACAGGGAGTCAAAATAAACAAACAGCAGCTTAAAAGGGCGGATTCCCCCTTTTATGTATAAATTTTCCTCAACTTTTTTTAACATCTGCCCCAAAAAGTATGACTTTTTTTGTCGCTGATGCAAAAGTCCCCCTTTGGGTTTTATTTTGGGGGGCTTTGGACTTAAAAAACTCTAATCGGATTTTTTTTTTTTTTTGTTTGAAGGGTGATTTTTTTTGGGGGGGGGGCAGTATTTTTCTGTATCGGTTTTTGTATTCCCTTTTGTGTTTTTTTTGTTTGGTTTTGGGGGGGAGGGCTAATTCTGATTGTAGCTGATTTTTCACAGTTGTTTTGGGTGCCCCGGTTCTTTTTTTGGGGGGGATTTTTTTTTTTTCTTATGTAAAAAAGGTAATGATATTTTTTTTAATTTTTTTTAAAAATATGATTTGTTAAGAATTTGTTGAACTCTTTTTTCCGTTTTTGTTTACTGAGTTCAATGGGTTAGTACCCCCAAAAAGGGTTTTTTTTTTTTTTGTTTTTTTTTTTAAATTTTATTAGAAAATATTACCCCCTAAAAATTCCTTTCCCACCATCAATCCCCCCTTTCCCCAACTATACCCCCCCCCCTTTTCCCCCCCCCCCCTCTCCCCCCCAAAAACCCCTCTTATATCCAACTTGTGAAAAAACGTTAAAGAATTAACGCACACCGCACACACATACAACCAAACACAACGCCTGCGCGAACACTTATAAAGGTTTCACTTTGGGGGGTGAACGGGATTTAGATTTGAAGGTAGGGACAATAAAAAGGGAAAAAACAGAGGCGAAATTTTGACGTTAACTTTAAAAATGAAAAAGATATTGTGTACAAATTTTTTTTTTTTTAAATGAGTTTTGGGACAAAAACGAACATGACATTTGCTTTTCCTACCCCAATCGATGTCCTCCCGCTCGGTAGGGAAATCCTTTCTCCTCTCTCTGCCTGCTCTTCCCCTTGCCAAGTCTTCCGAGTGCCTCCTCTTCCTGTACTCCTTGGTGACATCTGGTAACAATGGCACAAAATCCTTGCTAGCAAAGAAAAACTTCGAAAACTGTCCCATGCTGATCGTCATGCCTTGGAGAATAACCCAAGTCTGCCCTGGGGAGTTGAGTTTGTCTATACATCTTTCATTCTGGCCAAACAAAAAAAAAAAAAAAAACAAACTTACTCCAAAGACCGTTCCTTCAATTAAATATTTTACCTCACTGTGCAAAACTTACATGAGAGCGTGACATAATGTTCTGATTCATATTTCCACACCCACCAACCCGTACACTCCCAAATTCCTTTTCACCCCTTTCATACATGTATCTGCACCTGCTTTGTTTCACTTAGATTCACCAGGGTACTGTCACACCTCTCACCACCGCTGCTGCCAGCTTCCTTTGAAGAATTTCGAACAAATAAAAAAAAATTGAAGTTTTTTTTCGCTTCGAGTGGGGGGGGACTTTGGGCTGATCCGTCATTGAATCGTCCGGAACTTGACGTCAAGTTTTCCCCTCCCCTTCACTCAGTTCACTACCCCACTTTCAAAATCAAAACGAAGCCGCTTCGTGGATTAATTACCTCGAAACTTGTCTCTTCGGGGGCGTTTTCCTCTCCTCTTTTGTCAAAATGCACGACTTGGCTTGTAACCACTAAACACGTTAGAAAATTCACAAACATCCAAAAACAGAAAACTGCCAACAAAGGCCCCAGCCCTTTGATTCAAGGACGACAACTCCGGGAGGACTCATTATGGCCGTGTTTTAGCGAAGGACGGTTCGTTCTTTTTAATAAAACGAGCTTGAAAACAAATAAAACTGGTCCAGAAATGTGTGTTTTTAGTTGACACCCCTTACTTTGAACCTATATATCTCAATATAAGTTAAAATTCAATTTTGCATGAAAATAGAGTGTTTATCTGTTAATGATGGCAGGTATTGGGGGTTTTCCCAAAAAAACGTTTTTTTTGTAAAAACAAAAAAATCTAGGTAGGACTGCGCCCCTTAACACACGGAGGAGGGAAAGGAGAGAGAGGGAGAGAGAGAAAAGAGAGAGAGAGAGAGAAAAGAGGGGAGAGAGAGGTAGATGAGAGAGAGAGAGAAGAAGGGGGGAGAGAAAAGAGAGAGAGGGGGAGAGAGGAAAAAGAGAGAGAAAAACTGAACACTGAACACCGAAATGATTTAATAGGGAGAGAGACAAGACAAAACCCCGACCGACAGACAAAACGGACGACAGACAGAACAAGGAGACAGACAGACGACAACAAATGTCGAGACAGAGAGAGACAGATAGAGGTAGACGACTCCAAACAGACGGGGACAGACAGAGATAAAACTAGAAGGAGACAGGTATAAGACAACACACCACACGCCCCCGCCCCGCCCACACACACCACACGCACGCACGCACGCACGCACGCTACACACACAATTGTTATGGTATCTTTACGCGTGTCTGTCTGTCTGTCTGTTGTCTGTGTCTGTGTCTGTGTGTCTGTGTTTATTTTTATTTGTTCTTTTATATCGAGGATAATGGAATGATCAAAATTGCTCTTTTAATCCATTCCCCGTGTGTTGCAGTTTTGTACTGTCATCTTTCCCACCGGCACACGAGGGGCCCACTCTTACGAAAAGTGGAACAGGATTTAAGTGTCGCAAGATTTCTGCGTGCTTCCACACGCGCGCGCGAGCGCGCGCGCGCGGTGTGTGTGTGGTGTGTGTTTTTATTTTTATTTGATTGATTTTTTATATCGAGGAAATGGAATAAGCACTCTGTGCTTTTTTACATCCAGTCCCCGTGTGTATGCAGTTTTGTAAATGTCATCTGTTCCCACCGGCACACGATGGCCTACTCTTACGAAAAGCGGCGTGTGTAGTTTTGTGTGTGTATGTGTGCAGTGTTTTTATTTCTTTGTTTATCTATTCTTTTATATTTATCTATTCTTTTATATCGAGGATACTGGAATATAAAAACCCCGTTCCGCCTTTCAGAAGAGCAGGCCATCGTGTGCCGGTAGGAGTGGACGACAAAATTTTTAAAAAAAAGAAGAAGAAAACCAGCATGCACACAGGTGTCGTGTTTTAGACACCATCCCTAAGGAAAAATCGGGGAGTTGGAAATCCTAGGGCGGCTCGGGGCTGTAGGTATATGGCAACGTTCTGGTGGCTCCTGCGGCGGTACTGGAACCATTCGTATCGGTCATTGCCTTCCAATGGATCACTCCAGTAGCGTGGAGAGGGGGGGGTCTGCTGCATGGGTAAAAGCCCAGGCTTTGCGCTCTAAAGACTAAGCGCAACTCCATAGTCTTCTGAGACTGATGGGTTCATATATATATATATATATTTTTTTTCTTTTTGGCTAAATGTTTGTTCCATAGTCAATTAGGTTCTGTGTTGTTATAATCATTGTAGTTGTTTCATGTTCACATTTTGCTGATCGTAATTTTGCCCGTGTTGAAGAAAACTTCAGAGGGTTTTTTTTATTATTATGATTATCATTACTTTCAAAGACAGTTATGCGAGACAGCTCAGAAAATGGATGTACAAAACGTCGGATGCTGAAATATTAATGTGAGTATTGGAAACATGTGCTCCATGCTTTGACTTTGTGCAAAATTTTGTGATGAATGTTACATGATGTTGTGAGCACGCGCGCACGCATGTGTGCGCGTATATGGGAATTTTTATTTTTTACCACTTTATGTCACAGCAGATTTCTCTGCGTGAAATTCGGGCCGCTCTCCCGGGGAGAGCGCGTCGTCACAAGTGCAGCGCCTACCCATTATTTTTTTCCTAAGGGATGGTGTCTAAACACGACACCTGCGTGCATGCTGTTGTTTTTTTTTAATTTTGTCATCCGCTCTTACCGGCACACAATGGCCTGCTCTTCCGAAAGCCGGAACGGGGTTTTAACGTATGCGCAAGATGTTCTGCGTGCGTTCGCACATGGGGACTCGGTTTATAGTACTTTTTTCGTTTGTGTGTGTGTATGAGAGAGAGAACTCAGAACTCTGAAATTTAATGTACATCGGCCTTGGGCCACAATACATATGGTTGGTGTGGGAAAGTTGACAGGTTTTTTTTTTTTGTATTTTGTTACCACTCTGTCACAGCAGATTTCTCTGCGTGAATATCGGGCTGCTCTCCCAGGGGAGAGCGCGTCGCCACAAGTGCAGCGCCTACCCATTATTTTTACTTTTTCCTGTATGCAACTGTATTTTGTTTTATATTTGCGTACACACACACAGACACACACACACACAGGCTGACAGACAGACAACACACAACACACACACCACCACCACCACCACCACCACCACACACCCACACCACACCACACCACACCACACCACACCACACCACACCAATGTTTGGATACACTTTTTATTAAAACGACTAGAAAAGACATATAACCACTATCATTTTAAGCATGTACGCACGCACTCGCACTGCACGTATACATGCACGCACGCACGCACGCACGCGCGCGCGCACACACACACACACACACACACAACACACACACACACGACAACCCCGCTCCTCCCACACTTGTGTGTGTGTGTGTGTGTGTGTGTGTGTGTGTGTGTGTGTGTGTGTGTGTGTGGTGTGTGTGCGCGCCTGTGTGTGCGCGCCTGTGTGTGCGCGCACGCGCGTGCGCCTGTGTGTGTGTATATGTGTGGTCTTCAATTTTAGTCTTTTCACAATAAATAGTAATATTAAAGAAAATGGGGGGTGCATGGGTATATATATACATGTGTTGTGTGTGTGGTGTGTGTGTGTGTGTGTGTTGTGTGTGTGTTCGTTGTGTGTGTGTGTGTGTGTGTGTGTGGTGTGTGTGTGTGTTCGTGTGTGTGTGTGTGTGTGTGTGTGTGTGTGTGTGTGTGTGTGTCTGTGTGTGTGTGTCTGTGTGTGTGTGCGTGCGTGCGTGCGTGCGTGCGTGTTCTTGATTATGGTCACGTCTGGTTTTATTGACAACTCTCCTTAAACACTGCATTGATCTTTCTTTCCACACTTTTTTTTGGTAAGGGTCCACGTCTGGCTTGGTAGGTCAAGGTTGGTCTAAATATGGACACAATAAGTTTGGCTTTGGTCTCGATGGGGGATATTGGGGTGTCTTAATAATAGTGGAGCAAGCTGATAGCTGACGCTGTTGGCCTTTGGAATTCTTGTCTCGGTCTCTCTGTTGATGACGTCCATGTTGTACAGTAAATATGTTCCCAAGGTATTTGAACTCGCTGACTTTGTTTCAGTGCTGTTCCGTTGATGTTGATGTTGTAGGCGGCTGGGTGGTTCTGCCGAGTTTTATTGTCTCGGGTTTTCTGGTGCTGATTTTCATAGCAAAGTTCTCACATGTGTGTGTGTGTGTGTGTGTGTGTGTGTGTGTGTGTGTGTGTGTGTGTGTGTGTGTGTGTGTCTGTGTGTGGGCGGTGTGGTGGTGGTGTGTGCCGTGTGGTGTGTTGTGTGTGTGAGTGTGTGTGCGCGAAATTCTCACATTGTGTGTGTGTGTGTTACACAAGTGACTGGGTGTAAAATGTGTCTAGTGACAGGCTGTAAACTGTGTCAAATAAAGATAGGCTGTAAAAATTGTGTCAAGTGGCCAGGGTTATAAACTTCACTTGGGTTGTAAACTGTGGTGTCAAGTGAAGTGTGCTGTGTCACACCGACCTTTGTAGCAAGGAAGTGATGATGGTGTGAACTGCGTCAGTGTAAACTGTGTCCGTGTAAATAGTGTCAGTGTCAACTGTGTCAGTGTCAACTACTGTGTCAGTGTCAACTGTGTCAGTGTCAACTACTGTGTCAGTGTCAACTGTGTCCGTGTAAACTACTGTGTCAGTGTCAACTACTGTGTCAGTGTCAACTGTGTCAGTGTCAACTACTGTGTCAGTGTCAACTGTGTCCGTGTAAACTACTGTGTCAGTGTCAACTACTGTGCCGGTGTAAACTACTCTGTCAGTGTGAACTACTGTGTCAGTGTAAACAGTGTCAATGTAAATTACTGTGTCAGTGTCAACTGTGGCAGTTTAAACTACTGTCAGTGTCAACTGTGTCCGTGTAAACAGTGTCAGTGTAAACTACTATGTCAGTGTCAACTATGTCAGTGTAAACTACTGTGTCAGTGTAAACTGCTGTGTCAGTGTAAACTGCTGTGTCAGTGTAAACTGTGCCCGTGTGGACTGTGTCAGTGTAAACTGTGTCAGTCTAAACTGTGTCAGTCTAAACAACTGTCAGTGTGAAGTACTGTGTCAGTGTAAAAAAACTGTGCCAGTGTCAACTGTGTCAGTGTCAACTGTGTCAGTGTAAACTACTGTGTCAGTGTAAACTACTGTGTCGGTGTAAACTACTCTGTCAGTGTGAACTGTATCAGTGTGAACTGTGTCACTGTAAACTGTGTCACTGTAAACTGTGTCAGTCAGCAGCAGCAACTGGAGTCCTCTTGTTCTTCTTCGCTTTACACCGTCAGATGTGTCTGCGAAAAAATAATGGCATACATGTCCTTTCCAGCTCCTCTCATGGGCCGTACAGCTTGGTCTGTAGGGTTATTTATCTCCGTCGGCCACACTTTCTTCCTCAGGTCGCTGAATAGCGTACACACCTCTGAAGGATGTGCTCACCTGTCTGGATTTCTTTACACACAGGGGAGAAGGAGCAAGTTTCGGCTTTGTGGACATATGGTGGTTTAGCCTGTTGTGCCCAGTGCGGAGTCTTGGAATGATGACTTGTTCTTCTCTTTTGAGGCGGTGGTAGTAGTCATCCTTTTCTCCTCTAGGTCGGGGCCATAGATTTGATGATCGTCTTCTGTTCGTGGAAGGTGAGGCTGCTTTCGCACAGGAATGATGTGCACCAGACTCTTTCTCCGTCTGGAACTGCCAGCACCCCCAATGGCTTTGACCTGCAACATAAGTAACGTCGTCGTCATCATCATCATCATCATCATCATCATCATCATCATCATCATCATCATCATCATCATCATCATCATCATCATCATCGTCGTCGTCGTCGTCGTTGTCGTCATCGTCGTCGTTGTCGTCATCATCATCATCACCATCATCATCACCATCATCGTCGTCGTCGTCATCATCATCATCATCATCATCATCATCATCATCATCATCATCATCATCATCATCATCATCATCATCATCATCAACACCACCACCACCACCACCACCACCACCATCATCATCATCATCATCATCATCATCATCATCATCATCATCATCATCATCATCACCATCGTTCTCATCACCATGAATGTATTTATTATCATCGTCTTTTTGGATGTCTCCTACTCAAAAGATGCAGCACTACAGTCCACTGCTAATGTCAGACACCCTTTCTTTTTTTTTAAACAAAAAAGTGGGTTGCATGTATTATTGCTAATATTCCAAACTTCCCTGCATGCGTAGTCAGGAAACGGATAGCCTAGTGGTCAGAACATTGCGCTGGCAATTTGACGACCCGGATTAGAGTCCGGTCGAGGAGATTTTTCTCCTGGAGTTAACATCAGTGCTGACTCCGCTCTCCCCAAAAGTCTTTCAGATGAGACTTTAAACCGAGGCCCCGTGTGCTAACGCACGCAGAACATCTTGCGCACACATTAAATCCTGTTCCGCTTTTCGTAAGAGTAGGCCATCGTGTGCCGGTGGGAACAGATGACGTTTACAAAACTGCATACAACACGGACAGTTTGTGTTTTCTTTGATTTTTTTTATTTAAAGAGGGGGGGGGGGGGGGGGTATGTGTGTGTGTGTGTGGTGTGTGTGTGTGTGTGTGTGTGTGTGTGTGTGCATGTGCGTGTGTGTGTTAGTGTGTGTGTTAGTGTGTGTAGATATGTATGTATTATGTTAGGTAGTGTATGTGTGTATGTAGCTACGTATGTATGTAAGTTTGTATGTATGTATGTATGTATGCATGTATGTATGTATGTATGTATGTATGTATGTATGATGTATGTATGTATGTATGTATGTATGTATGTATGTATGTATGTAGTATGTATGTTTTATGTATGTATGTAATGTATGTATGTTATGTATGTATGTATGTATGTATGTATGTATGTAATAGAAGCGGAATAATGACTTGAGGACCTATAGGATTATGAGCTCGACAGTTGAGAGGTAAAAACGACGGGTTTCTAATCCTGCTGGTCTTCGAGTTGGTAGCAGCAAGGGATGCTGAACACGCTTAAAATAACAGCAACAACACTCAGTGCAACTCTTCCCAGAGGAAGGGAGAGGGGGGGATCTGAAAGTGAAACGTTCTGGTGGTTAGAAATCGTAACGACAGTGACGGAGAGCGAGAGTTTGAGTCTCCTCTGAAGTATATTTGTATTTTTGTATTTTTTTTGTATTTTGTACCACTTTATGTCACGGCAGATTTCTCTGCGTGAAATTCGGGCTACTCTCCCCGGGGAGAGCGCGTCGCCACATGTGCAGCGCCTACCCATTTTTTTTTCTTTTTCCGGCATGCAAGTGTATTGTTTCCCTATCAGAGTGGCTTTTTTTCTACAGAATTTTGCCAGGGACAACCCCCTTGTTGCCGTGGGTTCTTTTACGTGCGCTAAATAGTGATGTGTAACACACGGGACCTCGGTTTATCGTCTCATCCGAAAGACTAGCGCCCAGACCACCACTCAGGGTCTAATGGATGGGGGAAAAGTTTGGGGTCCAAACGGGGTACGAACCCCGCACACTCCGACCCGGACTTTTTGCTTTCTCGGCAAGGCGCGTGACCACCTAGACCACCGATCCATTTGAGAGGATTGATCCTCGATAGCTAACATAGGTACGCGCGCCCGTTCCCTTGAGAACACCACTGCAGAAGAGACTGTCATTGGTGCCTCTGCCTCCTACATCCCGCGTACGGGGAGGGGGTGGAGGGGGGGGGGAGGGTAGCCTAGCAGTCAGAACATTGCGCTCGCAATTTGACGACCCAGGTTCGATTCCCGTTCCATTTGAAATAAAAATAAAAAAAAAACCCAAAAAATACAAAGCAATACCCGTTACTTTCGGGCAATATTAAAGTGTGACATCGTTTCTAAAAGTGTATTATTATTGTTGTTGTTGTTGTTGTTGTGCGTTCCCTAGCTTAACACTTTGGGGGTCATTCAGAATGTGTACTCTGACTCTTTCATCCCACCTGGGAATCTCTGTAAAATTAAAACTGCACACTGAAGGAGATGTTTGCGTGTATGACTGTTTTTAAATACCTCGCCATAATTATAGGCAGCCACACCCTGACTTCAGAGGATCAATGTGTATTAAGAAGCAGACAGTGGATTGGTGGTCTAGAGGTAACGCGCCTGTCTAGAAAGGGAAAAGTTGGGGTCCGAGTGCGTGGTGGTTCGAGTCCCGTTTGGGTCCAGCACTTTCCCCGTCCATCAGACCATGAGTGGTGGTCTGGGTACTAGTCTTTCGAATGAGACGATAAACCGAGGTCCCGTGTGTTACACATCACTATTTAGTACATCAGTATCAAGCGCACGCAAAAAAACCACAGCAATAAACAGTTTGTCCCTGGCAAAATTCTGTAGAGAAAACCACTCCGATAGGGAAACAAATACAGTTGCAGACAGCAAAAAAGAAACAAAAAAAAATGGGTATGCGCTGCACTTGTGGCGACGCGTTCTCCCCGGGGAGAGAAGCCCTAATTTTATGCAGAGAAATCTGCTGTGACATATTGTGGTACAAAATAAACTGTGCGTTCCCTAACTCACTCATCCCACCTGGGAATCACAGTGAGATTGAAATTGCACACTGAAGGAGAGGTTTGCGTGTATTACTGTCTTTAAATACCTCGCCATAATTATAGGCAGCCATTCTCCGACTTCAGAGGATCAAAGTGTATAGGTGTGTTGCAGGCATGCTGGAGGATTTCTCAATATGGATAGAGTTGAAACTCTAAGCTGACTTTGTGTGGAAGGACCACATGGCAAAGATGGGCAGAATGTACAGTGTCTGGTGTTCTCCATGCAGCCATGGAGTATTCCCCCCCCCCCCCCCCCCCCCCGTGAGGATGCCGAGGGCTCTTTTAGTAAAACCATTATCTCCATTTGTTTGGAAATTCTTTGCTAGAAATCCATCCTTTTTTTCTATCTATCCCTATATTCATTATATCTCCCCCCCTCCCTCTCTCTCTCATACTTATTTTCTCCCCACACAGCGTCATACTCCTGCCTTTTTCTGGAGACCTGGCGGAGAGACAGATACACAGACAAAAATTTTGTTTGGACATTCTTTGCTAGAAATCCACCCTTTTCTATCTACCCCTTTCTTTCTGCTATATTCATTATCTTTTTTGACCTCGCCCCCTCTCTCTCATACTTTTTTTTCTCCCTAAACAGCATCATTTTCCTGCCTTTTTTTCCTTATGAACTTGTTTAATGAACTGCACTAAAATCGGAACGTGTCCACTGAGGCCAGCGGGCAGACCTCCTGCAGAGTGACAAGCACAGGAGAAGACCAGGCAGAGAGACAGATACACCGACAAATACATGCATGTATATGCTTTTTTTTCTCTTAGATGGATGGTTTAATAGAGAAAAGCAATTGCACTGCTTATTCAATGTTCCATCTAGAAATAAAAGTTTGACTTGACCTGACTTGACACCAACAGGCAGACTGACAAACAGCTAATTTATTCGATTTTATATCCATTTAAGTGCGATTACATTTCGCATATCACTCATTTCTCCGTTTCAATCTTTCTCCCAAACAAAGCCCAGAAGGTTTCTCTGTATCTGGACCCCATGGCATAATACACAAAGATGTTGAGACTGGCATTGATGAAGGTGAAGACCTCACTGATCCACAGACTGGTACGAAAGTAATTCAAATTCTGGTGCACGTCCTTCAGCCCTGGCACAAACAACCAGCTGAATCTGAACACAGACACAGGGAAGATGCAGATGATGAACAAGATGGAGTTCCCTACCAACATCTTAGTCAGCGCCACCTCACGGGCAGAGAAAGAGGAAGAGGTTTCAGCACGCCACGTCACAATCTCACGAAGCTTCACCGTAGTCAGTTTCGTCGTGGTGATCACTACAACGGTCACCACTGCAGGCAGACCAACCCCGAACACAAAACTCTCCAGGTTATCCACCAGCTCTTTGTTGTCTTTGTACAGGGTTCCCAGTATGGGCGTTTTGATCACAGACTCAGAGACAGGGTCATACACACAGCCGATGCGGTTACGGAATGCGCATATGAAGTACAGACCAAGAACCACGACGTAGGAGACACAAATAATCATGGCCATCGTTCTAGTGCGTAGCAGAGTCTGGAATTTGAGAGGGTTGAGGACGCAGAAACATCTCTCAGAAGCAATGATGGCGGAGAGAATGTAGGACACGTAGTTAAACCCCATCAACCCTAACAGATTGTTGTTGGTCAGGAAAGTGTCGATGGGACCAAACTGCTCCTGCGTCGTAAACTGAAGATGGAGTTGTTCTCCATGATGAATCATAGCCATGACCAGATGAATCACGTCAGTCAAGGACAGAGCGAAGAGACACAGGTTGACCCGATCCTTCAGGCCCTGTTTGTAGAACACCGCCATGTTGATGAGGTTGCCCGGTCCTCCAACGAAGAACAGAAGAATCATGAGGGCGTTTTTGATCCTGCGTGACAGGGTTTCGATTTCTGAGCTGGTGATGCCGCCGTGTCCATGGCCGGCAGAATGTCTCACCTCAGCAAGCACTAGCTGGTCTGCAGTGCAGCCGTCATGGAACGTCACGTTGGTCAAGTCAGGCTGCTGCCACTGATGGTGAACAGAGTGATTCCCTTCCGGAATCATGCTCCCTTTTACACTGTTGGATTTCCACTCAGTGTCCCCAGATGCTAAACAATCTTCTTGTGTAAACTTTCAGTGTTTTTTTAATCTTTTAATTTCATGTTATCAAACATCAATGGTAGTCCAAAGTGTGGTATGGTTTCGTACTATTTTTTTCTGTGGATTCTTTGAGGAGGTGAGTGGAGGTCTGTTTTCACTTTCAGGAAAAGAATTTGACTTAGATCACTGGGAAGTAGAACTAGAGGTGATGAGTCTGTGGTGGCAAACTGTTGCTGAATCTGGCTTTGATTCCAGATTTAAGATTCAATACGTCTTTGAACCCACTGAGGGCATGGATACTTTCAGTAGACAAAAATCAGCAAACAAATAGCGACTAAAGTATTACTGTCATCAATGAGACAGTAGATTGTAGATGGCTTAAGGAAAAAAAGCAAGTGTTTTGCTTACTCAATGTACCATCTGTAAATAAAAATTTTACTTTGACTTTGAATGAAGGTAGAAAGATGGAATTTTCTGGATATGCCGGACCAACAGAGCCCTGTCAACCCTGTAGACACCAGTTTACAGTGTAGGACTTCATTTCGTTGACATTGTTATAGAAGAACTTCCACTGCTATTTCACAGAATATAAGAATTTAAACAAAGAAGTGAGAGTAGAAGGACGAGGTAGAGAAATGAGAAGATGGTGACGAGAAAGCAAAGAAAACGAAGAAGAGAAAGAAGAAGAAGATGAAGAAGAAGAAGAAGAAGAAGAAGAAGAAGAAGAAGAAGAAGAAGAAGAAGAAGAAGAAGAAGAAGAAGAAGAAGAAGAAGAAGAAGAAGAAGAAGAAGAAGAACAACAACAACAACAACAACAACAACAACAACAACAACAACAACGACAACGACAACAACAACAACAATAGTGCCAACAGCAGCAGCAGCAGCAGCAGCAACAGGAAGAAGTCTCTTTCGACCTCCCAATATATTCATATTTAAAATTTATCATCAAACTCTTCATGTGGGAGATTGCTGTTTGCAAACAAAAGATACCAGGGACATTGCATCTTTCAGAGAATAACTAGAATGATGTCAGCGACATGGGAAAGGGGGAAGGTCTGCTGCATGGGTAACAGCTTGCCCTCCACACTTACTTACCCAGGCTTTGCGCTCTAGAGCCTGGAGTGCAACCCCTTAGTCTTCCAAGACTGACGGATGCCTAATAATGGATTGTATTGTTTGTTAAGCTATAACCGTGTCCTTAGGTAAAAAAGGTAAAGGTGTCCCATAACCTAGGCGGTCTTATGGGAGCAAGGCATCAGGAACCTCAGCTTCTCTAGGGGCCAGCATATTGAGGGAGGCGCCCGTCTCCTCTCCCTCGCTGCTTTTACATTCCCTGCCCCTAAAGAGGGCAGGTACCCATTTACAGCTGGGTGAAATGGGGGACTGAACTGAAGCCAAGGCGCGCAAACGGTCACCCACCCAACGAGTAACCACACTCGACGCTGCTTAACTTGACTGGGGGGAAAGCGAGTGTTCTGACCACTGAGCTATCTCGCCCCCCTGTAGTCGTGTCCATAAGGAAGATACACTCAACATAACAACACGCAACATAACCACATTCTTGGAGAAGTATTGCCACCAGGCTTTGTTTACATCACTAACTGGCGAAACGTGTGGTCTGGACCAGCCCAGAGTTTGACATTTCCTTGTTTTCCTCTCTGCTCATGAAACATAAAAATGTACAAACTACCGTGCTGCCAGAGAATGATCACAGTCATGAAAGAAAGAAAGAAAGAAAAGAAAGAAAGAAAGAAAGAAAAGAAAGAAGAAGAAAGAAAGAAAGAAAGAAAGAAAGAAAGAAAGAAAGAAAGAAAGAAAGAAAGAAAGAAAGAAAGAAAAGAAAGAAAAGAAAAGAAAAGAAAAGAAAGAAAGAAAGAAAGAAAGACAGAAAAAAAAGAAAGACAGACAGAAAGAAAGAAAGACGGTTCAGATCAGGCACTATCAACCACCGCCAAAGTGACCCGGTAGCAGTAATGCAGGCCCATTCTGGCAGGTGGTATGAAGATGGTCTGACATTGATAAGCTTAGTGCAGACTCCTGGGATGAATAATCCAAAAATAAACACTACAAAATCAGTAGAATGGGACCATCACAGAAGATGGAACAAAACAATCAGTTATGTAAAATAAAGCAAAATAATCAAACTTCAATTATGTCACAGAAGATGAGACACCACAATCAGTTATGTAAGATAAAATTAAGATAATCAAACTCCAATTATCTGTTTGTAAAATCAGTAGAATGGGATCACCACAGATGATGAGACAAAAACAATCTGTTATGTAAAACAAAAGCAAAACAATCATGCTTCAATTGTCTGTTTGTCTGGAATATGTGCTTTGAAGAAAAAAAACACTATTGAAAGTCATTATGTTTCCCTGCCATTTCAATTCTCAATTATAAGCTCTTGGTCACTAGATTTTGTTTGCTTTTTTCCCAAATTGATAGGTATTCTTTTCATTTATTTAAATATTATTTAGCAATAATATTTACTACCTTTTCTGAACATCGAAAAATGTATCTTCCTCTGTAGATGTCACATTGAAGTTTAGATAGTTATTAATAAAAAAGAGTAAAAGCAACAGTTTTGAAACTTTGTTGGTCTAAATACATATACAGACGCATGCGTCAGCTACTGGAGTTAACATCAGTGCTGACTCCCCTCTCCCCAAAAGTCTTTCAGATAAGACTGTAAATCGAGGCCTCCTTGTGCGAAAGCACGCAGAACATCTTGCGCACACGTTAAATCCTGTTCCGCTTTTTGTAAGAGTAGGCCATTGTGTGCCAGTGGCAACAGATGACATTTACAAAACTGCATATACACAGGGACTGGATGTAAAAAAGCCCAAGAGTGCTTATCCCATTATCCTCGATAAAAAAAATAAATGAAACACACACACACACACACACACACACACACACACACACACACACACACACACACACACACACACACACACACACACACACA
>CM060324.1:62274828-62282328 GCA_030674155.1 Stramonita haemastoma | reverse complement strand
TCCGTAACCCATTAAACGCTCATGTTCACACTTGACATATTTTAGCAGTTGCCACATATGTCATGAGGTTTTATTTTACTTTTGCATTATTTGCTTTGCTTTGCTATGCTTTGTTTACTCCATTCTTGGGGCTGGTGGCCTGAAGAATAAATCTTGTTCATTGTTCTCTCTCTCCTCTCTCTCTCTTCTCTCTCTCTCTCTCTCTCTCTCTCCTCTCTCTCTCTCTCTCTCTCTCTCTCTCTCTCTCTCTCTCTCTCTCTCTCTCTCTCTCTCTGTAGTCTATAAGTGTATCAATGCTGTTTTTGAATATTTTTTAGTCCCTTTAAAATTCTAGTGGCTGATTAAATGTCTTCTACATTTTGTTTTATTTGTAAAACTCTATCCAATAAATGATACCAAATTAATAGTTTTCCTTATATGTGTTTATGTGAATATTTTATTTTTTAAAATATTACAACACATACACCAGCAAATACTCGCCCTCGCGTGCGTGTGTGCGCCGGCGTAGGCGGTTGCACGTGTGTGCAAGCAAAAGGCAAAAGGTAAAGGTGTCCCATAACGTAGACGGTCGTAGGGGAGCGAGGCATCAGAGACCTCAGCATACACAAGATTTTCAAGCATTGTAAACATTAGAACATGTCTATATAATGTCCGTATCTATAACAAAATCTTCGGAACATGGTCTTCTGATCCTACAAAGAAAACGAGAAATATATATATTTAAAAAAAACACAAAAAACTTTTGTACAAATTTGTTAACAAACTGATGGATTGATTACCTGTATAAAAGACAGTAAGGCACACCATGAACACCAATGAGAGACAACGATATTTTAAAAAATATATTTTATTTCATGCTATTTCTACAAACTCAAAGACAGTCTACACATTACCGTATGAGTATTTTCCCTCATTTTTCTGTCTCAACCTTTCTCCCAAACAAAGCCCAAAAGGTTTCTCTGTATCTGGACCCCATGACATAGTACACGAAGATGTTGAGACTGGCATTGATGAAGGTGAAGACCTCACTGATCCATAAACTGGTACGATAAAAATTCAAATTCTGATGAATATCGTCAAGCCCAGGCACAAACAGCCAACTGAACCGAAACACAGCATTAGGAAAAATACAGACGATAAACAAGATGGAGTTCCCTACCAACATCTTAGTCAGCGCCACCTCACGGGCAGAGAAAGAGGAAGAGGTTTCAGCACGCCACGTCACAATCTCACGAAGCTTCATCGTCGTCACTTTCGTCGTCGTTATCACCACAATCGTCACCAGTGCAGGCAGACCAACCCCGAACACAAAACTCTCCAGGTTATCTACTAAGTCTTTGTAGGCTTCGTAGAGGGGTCCCAGCACAGTGGTTTTGATCACAGCATCAGACACAGGTCATACACACAGCCGATGCGAGTACGGAATGCACATATGAAATACAAGCCTAAAACCACCACGTAGGCAACACAAATAATCAAGGCCATCGTCCGAGTTCGTAGCAGAGTCTGGAATTTGAGAGGGTTGAGTACGCAGAAACATCTCTCAGAAGCAATGATGGCAGAGAGAATGTAGGAGACGTAATTAAACCCCATCAAACCCATCAGGTTGTGGTTTGTTAGGAAAGTGTCAATGGGACCGAATTCTTCTTTGGTTGTAAACTGAAGATGTAGCTGTTCCCCGTGATGAATCATGGCCATGATCAGGTGAATCACGTCAGTTAGGGACAAAGCAAAGAGACACAGGTTGACACGATCTTTCAAACCCTGTTTGTAAAACACCGCCATGTTGATGACGTTGCCTGGCCCACCAATCAGGAAGAGGAGGATGAGCAAAGCGTTTTTGATCCTGCGGGAAATGGTTTCGATTTCGGAGCTGACGATGCTGTGGTGGCCATGAGAAGAAGCGTGTTCCAGCCCTGTCACCACGACCTGGTCCGCAGTGCAGCCGCTATAGAAGGTGACATTGGACCAGTCCGGCTCCCGCCACTGATGGTGAGCGGAGTGAGTCACCTCCATGCTTCCGTGGGATTCCACCATGTCAGGAGTTCGGTTAATGCTGTCAGAGACCAAATAAACTTGTGTTATAGTAATAATGAGAAGAAGAAGAAGGAAAAGAAAGAAGAAGAAGAAGAAGAAGAAGAAGAAGAAGAAGAAGAAGAAGAAGAAGAAGAAGAAGAAGAAGAAGAAGAAGAATGATAATAATGATAATAATGAGGAGGAGGAGGAGGAGGGAGGAGGAGGAGGAGGAGGAGGAGGAGGAGGAAGGAGGAGGAGGAGGAGGAAAGAAGAAGAAGAAGAAGAAGAAGAAGAAGAAGAAGAAGAAGAAGAAGAAGAAGAAGAAGAAGAAGAAGAAGAAGAAGAAGATATGGGATTTGTATAGCGCTGAATCTTGTGGAGTACACAAATCAAAGCGCTTACACAAATCATAGCGCTTACACAAATCAAAGCGCTTGGTGTTAGAAAGGTTACAGATCTTTGTGATATTTTGTATTTGTATTTTGTACCACTTTATGTCACAACAGATCTCTCTGCGTGAAATTTGGGCTGCTCCCCCTCCCGGGGAGAGCGCGTCGCCACAAGTGCAGCGCCTACCCATTTTTTCCTGTAAGCAATTGTTTTTGTTTCCCTATAGTTACTATCATAACCTGAATGTTCCAGGGTGTAATACACCATACGGCTTTTGCAAATAATATATAAGTTTGCTTCTTTCTTAACCGTGTATCTGTGGCAGTTTACCACATCTAGACATAGACTGGGGGAGCATTTCCTATGTATGGCTGTTCTAAAGTACGTCAGTGTATCGACAACCACACTCTGTCTTCGAGGTATGTGTTCTCTCTTAAAGAGGAGCACCTGTTGTTACGCTAGGAGCTTGTCATAGATGACGATACCTTTGACACAACATTCCAACCACAATTACATTTCATGCAGGCCACAGTACTTAGCTAACTTCAATTACTGGCGAAGATGCTTTTGTTCTGAACCAGCTCAGAGTTTGACATTTCCTTGTTCTCTCCAGTGGGTATGAAACATAGAAATGTACAAACTACCGTGCTGCCAGAAGCTCTGTAAAAAAAAAAAAACAAGAAACAATGACGAGAGGAATTGTGCGGTTCATCAAATCACTGAAGGTACCACAAAGTGTTTTTATCCCAGCTTTCGGCTATGGCGTTGTGCCCTTGGAAAAGGCACTTTACGGCTATTTTCTCACCCCACCCAGGTGTAAAAGGGGTACCAACCTTGTGTTGGGGGTTAACCCTGCGATAGACTGGCGTCCTATCCAGGGGGGAGTCTATGACTCTCAGTCGCTTAACGCCACAGAAACCGGGATAAGCACCGGCCTGATGAGCCTTAGGGTCGGGACAGACTTTAACCACAAAGTGTTTAGTCTTTGCTGAGAATGACATTTGAGTATGAAACCCATTTTTTAAAATCACACACGTTTGCATATTCATTACGTGTGCAATGTGTTGAACTTTTCTATCTTTTGCGATGGTAAAACCGCAGTATGCCGAGCCCACCCAACAGGGGAACTTTTTGTGCCTGTCCATCACACGGATATCTAAAGGAAAAGGTAAAGGTGTGGTCGTAGGGGAGATACCTCAGCTTCTCCAGGGGTCAACATAATGAGGGCGGCGCCCATCGTCTCTCCCTCGCTGCTTTACCTTCCCTGACCCTAAAGAGGGCAGGTACCCATTAACAACTGGGTGAACTGTACTTAAACCAAGGCACGTAAATGGTCACCCATCCACTTGGTAACCACGTTCAATGCTGCTTAATCTTAGCTTGGGGAATTCGAATGCTCTGTTTACTGAACTATCCCGTCCCCACACTGATACGTTATGTACAAATTGTTCTTTGACACTTGTTGTGCAACCGGTATCTGTCACAACTCTATCTTGATTACCATTTACACAACAATCATCGAGAAACAATCAGTCTTCTTCTGGATCTGCTGACACTGAAACATAGTCAGGCTTTGTAGGTTTTCCAGGTGTGCCAGTTTTTTTATTCATTTGTTTATTTTTTATACCACTTTATATCACAGCAGATTTATCTGCGTGATATTTGGGCTGCTCTCCCCGGGTAGAGCTCGTCGCCACAAGTGCAGCGCCTACCCATTATTTTAATTTAATTTAATTTTATTATATGTACAGCCCTGATCCGCCCTGGGGACTCCAACTCGCCAATTTTTCCTCAAGGATGGTGTCTAAACACGACACCTGTGTGCATGCTGCTTTGATATATAATTTTGTCATCCACTCCGTTCCATACGTACATGTTTTTTGTGCACATGCAAACAAGTGAATGTCCAGCATAACACATCTTTTGTTTTTCTTCACTGCAATACCTTCAAATTTAATGGATTAGGTAACGTAATTCTTTAGTTTAAAAAATCTAACAGCTCTTTGATAAAATTATAAAAAAAAGAAAACGAAAGCAAAAAACCACAAAACAAAAAATAATAAATAAATAAACAAAAGTAAAAAATAAAAACGCTCTTTTCTGAAATACAATTATTGTATGGATGAAAAAATTCATAAATGGACGAAGCCATAAGTATTAGAATACTATACACACCACCACGATCTATCTAGGATAGACACTACATCTATAAACTTTTTTTTTCCCAATGACCCGTGCAGAGGTTAGGGGGAGAGATTTTCTGTTGCCAACGCTCTGTGCTGTGGTTACGGTCAGACTGGTGCAGCCCGAAGTCGTACCGTAACCATGACACCATGGTGACAAAAATCCAACAACGGCTTTACTATTAAGGTATTAAGGGTCTTGCAATCATAATAAGTTGCTGCCGCTGTAGTCTAGTGGTTAGGGCGTTGGACTCATAATCTAAAGGTTGCGGGTTCGATCCCAGCTTTCGGCTATGGCGTTGTGTCCTTGGAAAAGGCACTTTACGGCTATTTTCTCACCCCACCCAGGAGTAAAAGGGGTACCAACCGTGTGTTGGGGGTTAACCCTGCAATAGACTGGCGTCCTATCTAGGGGGGAGTCTATGACTCTCAGTCGCTTAACGCCACAAAAACCGGGATAAGCACTGGCCTGATGAGCCTTAGGACAGACTTTAACTTAAAAAAAGATCATAATGAGTACTTAGTGTAAGGTCTTTGTTAAGGGCAGACACGGGTCCAGAAGTGCCCAAAATAGTATTTTTTTAGAATAAAAAATTGTTGGATACATATTTTATGAAGATATCCCTGTGTCATTTTAAACAATTCAGGTTGTAAAAAAATGTCTGTCGAAACATGTTATTTCAACTTGTCTTAGATAAAAAGGTTTTAGGAATTTGTAACATTTAGTTTGGGCGGCCATATTCGATTGTTTCCATGGCAAGAGTGCAGAAAACTGAATAGTTCTTTTATTTGTGTGCTTTACAAGTAATGCGCTTTCAATATTATGGCATAACTTTTGACATGGGCTTGTAAACAAAATGTCATCAGTTTCGACCCCCATGTCCCACCTTAATGGAAAGAGTCAGTCTGCTTGTACTAGCCCAACACTTATTATTTACAAACAGACATCTCTTAACACAGGAAGTATCAGAACATTGCGCTGGCAATTTGACGACCCGAGTTCGATTCCCGTTGGAGGGGACTTTTCCCCTGGAGTTAACATCAGTGCTGACTCCACTCTCCCCAAAAGTCTTCCGGATGAGACTGTTAACAGAGGCCCCGTGTGCGAACGCACGCAGAACATCTTGCGCACACGTTAAATCCTCTTCCGCTTTTCGTAATAGAAGGCCATTGTGTGCCGGTGGGAACGGATGACAATATTTGCACGACTGCATACACACGGGGACTGGATGAAAAAACACATGAGTACTTATCCCATTATCCTCGATATAAAATAAAAAAAATTTTTAAAAAAAGTATCTACTCAGTGGCACTGATGGAAGGCCCTACTTGCTAACAAGGTCGTGCATGTGTATGCCTGCGTTGACATCATTATGTGCGAGTTTCTTACGTGGATGAACGTGAAGGGGAAATAAACCTTATCAGTGTGTGAATGTATGTTTGCATGCGTGGCTACACAACTGTTTATACCCTTTTCTTTCATTTTGGTTGTGCTGTTTCCATTTCAACAGCTTTCTCACAGTAGCCGAACGATATTTAATAAAATGTTATTTACAAAGCTTTCATTTTTTTCTCTCTGTATCTAGAACGATACTTGTGTACTATGTAGCCATCACAACATCAACATTTTCAAGAGATTATTGCAATACATTGTGTACAACATGACTTACGAGCCGTACGCCTCTCCGAACTGTGATGTTAAACACGTCTCCACATTCGGAGAGTCGCAAGCACCCTTTGGTCTGTCAGTATCCCTGGTGTTATCTCCCCTTCAGTTCTCCTGCAGTGTGAAACACGTTAGTGCACTCTATCACATTTGCCAAGAAAACCACGGAGCAGATGCTTGACCAATCACAAGTCCAAAGTACACAGGCAAAATACACGGACGGGATAGCCTAGTGGTCAGAACATTGCGCTGGCAATTTGACGACCCGAGTTCGATTCCTGTTCGAGGAGATTTTTCTCCTGGAGTTAACATCAGTGCTGACTCCACTCTCCCCAAAAGTGCGGATGAGACTTTAAACCGAGGCCCCGTGTGCGAACGTACGCAGAACATCTTGCGCACACGATAAATCCTGTTCCGCTTTTCGTAAGAGTAGGCCATCGTGTGCCGGTGGGAGCAGATGATATTTACAAAAATGCATACACACGGGGACTGAATATATAAAAAGCACATGTGATTATTCCATAATCATCGATATAAAAGACTAAATCAAATCAAATCAAATCAAATCAAATCAAATCAAATCAAATCCGGTAATGCTGACAGGTGAAGGTGAGACAGGCGAGACCATCAGTACCTTATCTTCTGCGAGAGTGAAGAAAACGCAGAGAGTAGTAAGGCACCGGTAGGTCTGCACATGGATTGACCCAGAAGACCATAAAACAAATATACATCTCCTGTCTTGATGAAGTAAGTTATGCATTGTGATAGTGGGCCTTTAAGAAATAAAAGGCCTTTAAGAAACAAAGTGTGTGGTCATTTTCTTTTCAACAATTAACTTGGTAGTGCAGTGTCTGAATATGTTAGCTGGTTGGTTATTTGATCAGCTGGTTGGTTGTTTGGGTGTCTGGCTTGTTAGCTGGCTGGTTGAATGGCTGGTTTGTTGGCTGTTTAGTTGAATGGCTGGTTTGTTGGCTGATTAGTTGAATGGCTGGTTTGTTGGCTGATTAGTTGAATGGCTGGTTTGTTGGCTGTTTAGTTGAATGGCTGGTTTGCTGGCTGATTAGTTGAATGGCTGGTTTGCTGGCTGATTAGTTGAATGGCTGGTTTGCTGGCTGGTTGGTTGGTTAGTAAGTAGAACGATTGGTTTGTTGGCTAGATGGCTGGCTGGTTAGCTAATTAGCTGGTTGATTGACTTGTTGGTTTATATGTTCGTTTGTTGATAAAAAGGCTGGCTGGCTGGTTGGC
>CM060324.1:62249828-62267328 GCA_030674155.1 Stramonita haemastoma | reverse complement strand
GCGCTCGCTTTGCCCCTGTCAAGTTAAGCAGCGTTGAGCGTGGTTACCAATTGGATGGGTGACCGTTTGCGCGCCTTGGCTTCAGTACAGTTCCCGCCCAGTTCACCCTGCTGTAAATGGGTACCTGCCCTCTTTAGGGTCAGGGAAGGTAAAGCAGAAAGGGAGAGGAGATGGGTGCCGCCCTCAACATGCTGACCCCTGGAGAAGTTGAGGCCTCTGACGCCTCGCTCCCCTACGACCACACAGGTTATGGGACACCTTTACCTTACCTTATCCAGAAGACTGTTCAAATACAGCAATAAGATGATTACTATCATTTCAAACTATAACTGAAATATTTCTTGTTACTCACTTATGGCCCTTCTAAAGCATTAGTTGCTTGCTTAGTTGCTTGGTTGCAGGGCTGATTGGTTGCATGGTTGCTATGTGCCCTCGTCTGTTTTTATTTCAGTTACAAAGGGACGATTCAAACCACCGTGTTTTCTTATGCCTACAGGGAGATTCAGCGGTGAAAATGACTTGCTCATGAAGAAAGTAGTAGTAGTAGACACCCATCAGTCTCGGAAGACTAAAGAGTTGCGCTCTAGTCTTAAGAGCGCAAAGCCTGGGTAGGTAAGTATGGAGGGCAAGCTGGTACCCATGCAGCAGACCCCCCCCCCCCCCCTCTCCACGCCACTGGAATGGTCAATTGGAAAGGCAATGACCTATACGAATGGTTCCAGTACCGTCGCAGGAGCCGCCAGAATGCTGCCATATACAGCCCTGAGCCGCCCTGGGACTCCATCTCCCCGATTTTTCCTCAGCGATGGTGTCTAAACACTACACCTATGTGCATGCGGGTATTTTTTAAAAATGATTTTGTCATCCGCTCCTACCGGCGCACGATGGTCTGCCCTTCCGAAAGGCGGAACGGGGTTTTAACGGGCTTTTAAGATGTTCTGCGTGCGTTTGCACATGGGGCCACGGTTTATAGTCTCATCCGAATAACTTTGACATTCAGTTCGCAATTGGATTTTTTCGTCAAACTGGGAAGAAAGGGCGAGGCTGGGTACGAACCCAGAACCTCACGGTTTACTTGTTGGTAAGCGAACGTCTTAACCATCCTGCCACCTTTATTCCTCATGAAGAAAGACTGTATGTTAGTGAGCAGCTTGGCTGCCTGCTGTACGGAAACACACAGAAGCAGGTAGTGTGCAGCCCTCTTGGTCTGGCAGATAAACTCCCTCACATTCATGACATAATTATGTTGACATAAGTACAAGGAAAGCGTCCCTTATTTCCTTCTTTCTTTATTTTATTATTTATTTATCTCATAGTAGTAGACCTCCGTCAGTCAGTGTCGACTATGGAATTCGCGCCAAAAGACAGGTCATTCGTTCAGCGACAACGCCGGCTGTGGCTGGTCAGTCCAATGCGGGAGTGGCAGTCTCTGTTGCATCTGATGCCTGTTGAGGTGACTGGAGCCTTCCGCTTGGCTCTCTTTTCGTTTGCTGCGGTGTGGATCTTTTCTTCACCACACTTCAGCTGTTTGTGGAGAACACTGCGCCATTTGCTGCGGTCAGCCGCTACCTCCTCCCAGTTCTCTGTGTTGATGTCCAGGGCTTTCATGTCACGCTTGCAGACGTCTTTGTAGCGCAGTTGGGGGCGGCCAATGCTTCTCTTGCCGGAGGCAAGTTCACCATAGAGAAGATCTTTAGGAATGCGTCCATCCTCCATCCTTCGCACGTGACCGAGCCATCTGAGTCTGCGTTGTCTGAGGAGTGTGTACATGGTGGGAAGACCTGCAACCTCTATTTATTTATTTATTCATTTTTTATGTATTGTCTATTTTATATCGAGCATAATAGAATAAACACTCATGTGATTTTTCTTTTTTTATTTTATTTTTTATTCTTTATATCGAGGATAATGGAATAAACACTCATGTGCTTGTTTTTTCATTCGGTTTCTGTGTGTATGCAGTTTTGTCAATTTTGGCATCTGTTCCTACCGGCACACAATGACCTACACTTACGAAAAGCGGAACAGGATTTAACGTGTGCGCAAGATGTTCTGTGTACGTTCGCAATCGGGGCCTCTGTTTACAATCTCATCCGAAAGACTTTTGGGAAGAATGGAGTCAGCACTGATGTTAACCTCAGGGAAAAAACCTCCTCGAACGGGAATCGAACTCGGGTTGTCAAAGTACGAGCGCAATGTTCTGACCACTAGGCTATCCCGTCCCCTTGTTTTTGCATGTATGCCAGTAGGCCTATCACTATGCATAGACAGTCCTTCTGCATGTTTTTGCCAACTATGCATGTAGTGTGTTATCATTTGCTTTATCTTGTAATAATTGTTCGTGGAATAATGTCCCGTCCTTATGGTTTACATTTTTTCAGTGAAGTTGCGGCAGACTCACTGAAGAAAGGGAAATCAGCAAGAGTGGACACCATTCCATCAGAACTGGTCCAGGCCGGAGGAAAGATCATGATAGATGTGTTTCCCATCATCTGCAAATAAGATATGGTGTGTGTGTATGTGTGTGTGTATGTGTGTGTGTGTTTTGTGTGTGTGTGTGTGTGTGTGTGTGTGTGTGTGTGTGTGTGTGTGTGTGTGTGTGTGTGTGTGTGTGTGTGACATCCCCGATATGGCCTGTGCGGTCGGCAGGGCTCTAAGCAACATCATTGGATTGGATTGGATTGGATTGGATTGGTGTGTGTGTGTATGTGTGTGTGTCTGTGTTTATTTATTTATTTTATTTTATTTATTCTTTTATATCGAGGATAATGGAATAAGCACTCATGTGCTTTTTCTTTACATCCAGTCCCCATGTGTATGCAGTTTTGTAAATCTTGTCATCTGTTCCCTCCGGCACACAGTGGCCTACTCTTACGAAGAGGGGAACAGAATTTAACGTGTGCGCAAAATGTTCTGCATGCGTTTGTACTCGGGGCCTCGGTTTATAGTGTATGTGTGTGTGTGTGTGTGTGTGTGTGTGTGTGTGTGTGTGTGTGTGTGTGTGTGTGTGTGTGTGTATGTGTGTGTGTGTGTGTGTGTGTATGTGTGTGTGAGAGAGAGAGACAGAGACACAGAGAGACAGAGACAGACAGACAGATAGACAGAGAGACAGAGAGACAGAGAGGGAGAGTGGTGAACACCATGGATACAGTCCCTGATTACCACCAGAAAAGTCAAATGACATCTATACTGATAGTATCGTACCATCAGCCTGGTCATTCATCCCAGAAAAGTCATGCTAAAAACATTTCTGAGTAGACTGAAGCTGAGGAGATCATCAAAGAAGATCAGGAAGATTTCAGAGCAGATCCGAGAACAACAGAGCAAGTCTTCAAACTTGGAAAACTCGGTGAGAAATACCTGCAATACCAGCAAGATGTTTACCACGTCTTTGTATAGACTTCAAGAAGGCGTTCGACAGAGTTCAGTATACAAGCTTTTGGGCCATCCCAAAGATGAGCCAGTGGGGAGGGGTAGCCGAGTTGTTACAGCGTTACGCTCGTCATCTGAAGGCCTTAGATCGAGCGTCCACGAAAGCGCCTTTTTTTTTAGAGAGAGAGACTCTTACACTGGAGTCGGCATCAGTACTGAATCTATTCTCCCAAAAGTCCTTCGGATGAGAGTATACCAAGCCTCTGTGTGTGAACAAACGCAGAACATTTTGCGCACATGTTAAAAACCGTTCCGCCTTTTTGAAGACTAGGCCATTTCATACAGGTAGGATAGGATCAAGAAATAGAAAAACCTAATGCACACTGGTGTCGGGATATATATATATATATATATATATATATATATATATATATATATAATATATATATATATATATATATATATATATATACACTACCTCTGAAGATTACCCCTTAGTCCTTCGGATGAGACTATAAACCGAGGCCCCGTGTGCGAACGCACGCAGAACATCTTGCGCACACGTTAAATCCTGTTCCGCTTTTCGTAATAGTAGGCCATTGTGTGCTGGTGGGAACAGATGACACAATTTACAAAAACTGCATACATACGGAGACTGGATGTAAAAAAGCACATGAGTGCTTATTCCAATATCCTCGATATAAAAAATAAATAAAATAAAGTCAGAATGCGGCTATCTTAATCGTGTGTAAAAAATAAATAAATAAGTAAAGGTCGCTCACGGAAAATCTGACCATTAGTAAAACTGGGAGGGCTAGTCTAGAAATAAAAAAGAGACTAGCTCTTAGACCATCACTTCCGTTGAAGTGGGTGTGAGAGAGACTAGCTCTCAGACCATTATTTTTATTGAAACGGATGTGAGAGAGAGACTAGCTCTTAGACCATCACTTCCGTTGAAGTGGGTGTGACAGAGACTAGCTCTTAGACCATCACTTCCGTTGAAGTGGGTGTGAGAGAGACTAGCTCTTAGACCATCACTTCCGTTGAAGTGGGTGTGAGAGAGACTAGCTCTCAGACCATTATTTTTATTGAAACGGATGTGAGAGAGAGACTAGCTTTTAGACCATCACTTTTATTGAAGCGGATGTGAGAGAGACTAGCTCTCAGACCATCACATTCATTGAAGCGGATGAGTGAATTTAGGGCTAAGCTAGACTCCAGTCTGAATCGTGTTTTCGTTTTCCTTAAAAGACATTTTGGTACGTATATATTTTATCAAATTATAGTTATGCTGTTGACGATGAAGGAGACGATGAAGGAGATGATTTTAAAGAAGAAGAAGAAGAAGAAGAAGAAGAAGAAGAAGAAGAAGAAGAAGAAGAAGAAGAAGAAGAAGAAGAAGAAGAAAGAAGAAGAAGAAGAAGAAGAAGATAATGATGATGACGACGATCATGATGTTGCAGTCTAGGTAGTGTATAGAGAGAATCGATAAGTTCGTAGTCTAAAGGAACAAGAAAGTGTATGGCACACTGCAGTTACAGACTTTTAAATTTTTTTTTTTTTTTTTTTTACTGGTGCTTCAAAATATTTCTGTGGCTTTACTTCAAATAAGTTAAAGTAAATCCTTTACCCCCATGTTTTCCTCTGCGGAAAGGAATGTAGATAACAAGGTGGATCGGTGGTCTAGGTGGTAACGCGCCTTGCCTAGAAAGCAAAAAGTCCGGGTCGGAGTGTGCGGTGGTTCGTACCCCGTTTGGGCCCAAAACTTTTTCCCCATCCATTAGACCCTGAGTGGTGGTCTGGGCGCTAGTCTTTCGGATGAGACGATAAACCGGCGTCCCGTGTGTTACACTTCACTATTTAGCGCACGTAAAAAACCCCAGGGCAACAAGGGGGTTGACCCTGGCAAAATTCTGAAGAAAAAAAAGCCACTCTGATAGGGAAGCAAATACAGTTGCATGCAGGAAAAAGAAAAAAAATGGGTAGGCGCTGCACATGTAGCGACGCGCTCTCCCCGGGGAGAGCAGCCCGAATTTCACGCAGAGAAATCTGCTGTGACGTAAAGTGGTACAACACACAAAATACAAATGAATGTTGGTGCTCAATAACAGACGTGTGATGACTCATGGTGTGCAGGTAGGTACCTAGCAATTATTTTAAAAAGAAGCTGCCATTTCCCACCTGCGGGCTAATTTAAGCGTTGTCTTTGTTTTAGTTGTCTGGGGTTTTCCCGACTTGTATCGTGTTTTTGATACAGTTCAAACTTTTTATTTTTGCTTCTGCGTTTTTAAAACTTGGAAAGTTCATTGACTTTTTACTTAACTCGTTAAGTTGTGAATCTATTTTCAAAACAAAAACAAGCTGATAAAATTGGTATGTTTGAAAGTTCACTGACACGAGCCGACCCCATTTTAACCAAAGACAAATGAGACCTATTGATGTTTTCAAAAATAGTACTTTGACATTTTCGTTTGCCTGATGATTTAGCCCCCCCCCCCCCCCCTTCTTTTCCATTGTTACCTTTCCCCCCCCTCCCCCCACCCCCGTAACATCTATTGTGTTCGCGCGATGTTTGGTTGAAAAAAACACCTTCATTGCTTAGTCCTTGTGATAATGAGGTATACGCTGCTTCACCTTTCTTTTCAACAGTCATGAACAGTCTTTTATTGTCATTCATTGTCTCATTCAGATAGAATCAGTTAAAAAGGTGTTTGTCTTGATTGTTTTTGGTCAATACTGATATTATTTCATTATGGATCAAATGAAGCATAACATTACTTTTTGGATACACTGGTCAACTTCAGATGTTATTCATTACATTGGTTTGTGGCTATGATTTTAAAATTTACTGTGTTCTGAGTCACCTTGAAACCCTATTTATTGGGTCCCAAGGCTGATGTGTATCAAGTTTCTTCAGTGCTTTGGTTAAAAAATCATCTGGGGTAGGCTTAGATATGAATTTCTCTATTATGTGTGCTTATCTGTTAACATTGCCCGGTTTTTAAACTTGTGCATATTGATATCCCTAAATGACTGTTTATTATAAAATGAACTTTAGCTTTAAGAATAAACCATGCATTGCATTGAACTTCACTCCCCCCCCCCCCCCCCAACCCCGCCTCTCTCTGTCTCTCTCTCTCTCTCTCTGGTTTGAAGAAGACAAAAAAAAAAAAAAAAAAACTTTAATCGACGAAAACAACCACACTACTCCAAATCAGTGTAGTCACTAACATTGACATCACTGACCAAAAACAAATAACATCATCAAATCCACATATTAACTTTAAAAAACCCCAAAACTCAACAAAATCCAAGTCCACATTCAGTCACCACCAACCACAACACAACACACTCCAAACAAGAAGCTCACTTCTTCCCGGAGGGTTCTTTCTGATCCGGTCTCTTCCCGCCACACAGGCTCCAGAAGGTTTCCCTGTAGCGAGAGCCCATAATGTAGTACACCACGATGTTCAAACTGGCGTTGATGTACGTGAACAACTCCCCGATCCAAAAGGTGGCCAGGAGAAAATTCATGTTCTGCGTGCCTGTAGTCATGCCTGGTATAAACAGCCAGCTGAAGCGGATGACAGAGACAGGACACAGACACACCAGAAACAGGATAGAATTCGCCACCAGCATTTTTGTCAGGGCCACTTCACGGGCAGAAATCGTGGTAGAGGTCGTGCCAGCACGCCATGTTACAACTTCACGAAGTTTCACCGTCGTTATTCTCGTGGTGGTTATCACCATGATCATCACAGTGCCTGGTAAGCCTACACCGAACACGAAGCTTTCTAAATTGTCGATGATGTCTTTGTTGGCTTTGTAAAACGTTCCGCTCACGCCGGTTTTGATGATGGTGTTGATTTCGGGGTCGTAGACACACCCGACACGATATCTGAACGTCGTGATGAAACACAGACCTAGAATGAGAATGTACGTGACTGTGATGATGATCGCCATAGTCTTCGTTTTGAGAAGCGTCTGGAACTTGAGCGGGTTCAGAATACACAGGCATCTTTCAGTAGCAATGATGGCGGAGAGGATGTAAGAGATGTAGTTGAAACCGAACAAACCTAGCGAGTTGTAGTTGGTCAGGAAAGTGTCTATGGGTCCGAACAGGTCCTGCGTGGTGAAAGCCAGGTAGAGTTGTTCGGCGTGATGGAACATGCCCATGATGAGGTGAAGTTCGTCAGTCAGGGACAGCATGAAGAGACACAGGTTGACCCGATCCTGAAGACCCTGTTTGTAGAACACCAGCATGCTCAGAATGTTGCCCGGGCCTCCAGGAAAAACAGCGCCGTCATGGTGACGTCTTTAGTGTGACGTATGATGAGTTCGATTTCTGAGCTGAGAATGCCTTCGGGTTTGTCCATGGGTAAGTGTTCGATCTCGCTGAAGGCTACGTCATTGCACCAGGAGTCTGCAATGGTGACGTTTGGCGGGATGGTTAACATGGGGATGTGTAGGGGCGGGGTGTGTTGTGCGGGTATACTGTTGCCTGTGGTTAGAGCGGGAAAGGAGTCGTCCACGGTGTCGTTGGTTTGGAGAGCTAGTGCCATTTTGTACAGCAATTCCACTCGTGTTGTTATCCAGTTATTTGTTTTTATCAGAGTAAAAACGATGTTTGTAATACATGAAGCCTAATCCAGAGTAAATATTTGTGCTAATCTACTACTGCATCTTTGGTCATTTTGAAGAGGGAAGATATGCACGCAGTAAATGAATTATAAACGAAATGCCTGAAATATCCGAAAAAAAAATATATATATATATATAAAAGTTAGGCCATGATAGAAAAAAAAACCGTACTAATAAACATCTTCCAAAGCTAAACTAAGAAAAGCTTACCTAACTGGGCAGTGCAGTGCATTGAAAGTGAAACGATACCAAAGGGTTTTAATTTTACAGATGAAAACGTTACAAACTAGCTTTTAAAACCTAAAATACAGATAACCTTCATCATCTTTTTTCGACACAAAATATGCATATTGTATGGAACATAGTTTCTAGGTAGACAGTAAACGTGGCTATTTATTGACGCATTTTGCCACAAGCTCAGTGGTCAGAGCGCTCGCTTTCCCCCAGTCAAGCTAAGCAGCGTCAGGCGTGGTTACCAGTTGGATGGGTGATGGTTTGCGCGCCTTGGCTACAGTACAGTTCCCCCCAGTCCACCAAGCTGTAAATGGGTACCTGCCCTCTTTAGGGTCAGGGAAGGTAAAGCAGCGAGGGAGAGGAGATGGGCGCCGCCCTCTACATGCTGGACCCCTAGAGAAGCTGAGGTCTCTGACGCCTCGCTCCCCTACGACCACACAGGTTATGGGACACCTTTACCTTTTTACCTACACTACAAGCCATTCGTCAGAGCTTCGTAAGCTTTACAGCCATCCTTCTTTGTTACTAATCAACATCTGTTGCTTAATCTTAGCTTTTTATCTTAGGATATCTTATGTATATCTTAGTTGTTATCTTATGTATAACTTTATTTATTCATTTTTATTTATACTACTTTATGTCACAGCAGATTTCTCTGCGTGAAATTTGGGCTGCTCTCCCCGGGGAGAGCGCGTCGCCACAAGTGCAGCGCCTACCCATTTTTTTCCCCCTCAGGGATGGTGTCTAAACAAGACACCTGTGTGCATGCGGGTTTTTTTTTTTTGTCATCCGCTCCTACCGGCACACGATGGCCTGCTCTTCCGAAAAGTGGAACGGGGTTTGAACGTGTGCGCAAGATGTTCTGCGTGCGTTCGCACACGGGGCCTCGGTTTCTAGTCTCATCCGATTGACTTTGACATTAAGTTCGGTTTTTTCGTCAAAATGGGAAGAAAGGGCGAGGCTGGGTACGAACCCAGAAACTCACGGTTTACATATTGACAGGTGAACGTCTTTACCATCCTGCCACCGTCCTTCCTACATCTGTTAGCCATCAAAGCACCATCCAGCACAGCCATGGGAGTGTCCTCTCCATTCACATAGGAAGCGAAACAGTCACCGGCTTTTGGCCTGACCACACAATTACCAGGTGCGTGTTTCTCTCCCCCTTGCTTCAACCATGTTCTGCTCGAGATGGCTTGATGACTAGGGGTTAGTTTCGTCTTTTTTTTTTAAATTTAATTTTTAATATTATTCTTTTATATCGAGGATAATGGGATCTTGTGCTTTTTTACATCCAGCCCCCGTGTGTATGCAGTTTTGTAAATATCTGTTGCCACCGGAACACGATGGCATATTCTTACAAAACGCGGAACAGGATTTAACGTGTGCGCAAGATGTTCTGCGTGCGTTCACACACAGCACCTCCATGTCTCATTGCATGAGGAAAGTTCCAATGTACCTGTTGAGCTGATGGTGTAGCTTTACACAAACTGATCTCAACTTCACTCCGAGTGAATCAAAACATGTTGTGTAAACTAAGGCAGGTCTTTGTATCTCAGTGCATTATGTACTAATACTGAAGTAATGGTATGGCTACAGCAATGACAATGAAACATACAAAGAAAGAAAGAAAAGAAAGAAAGAAAGAAAGAAAGAAAGAAAGAAAGAAAGAAAGAAGGAAGGAAGGAAGGAAGGAAGGAAGGAAGGAAGGAAGGAAGGAAGGAAGGAAAAAGAAAGACACAAGTGATGGCAGGGGTAAAAAAAACAAATGGTTTTTACATCAGCAATCTCTTCAATCATATCAATATCAAGGAAGGTGGCAGGATGGTTAAGACGTTTGCCTGTCAATGTGTAAACCGTGAGTTTCTGGGTTCGTACCCAGCCTCGCCCTTTCTTCCCAGTTTGACGAAAAATCGAACTGAATGTCAAAGTCATTCGGATGAGACTATAAACCGAGGCCCCGTGTGCGAACGCACGCAGAACATCTTGCGCACACGTTAAAACCCCGTTCCGCCTTTTGAAAGAGCAGGCCATCTTGTGTCGGTAGGAGCGGATGACAAAAGTATTTTAAAAAATCCAGCATGCACACAGGTGTCGTGTTTAGGCACCATCCCTGAGGGGAAAAAAAAGTAATGGGTAGGCGCTGCACTTGTGGCGACGCGCTCTCCCCGGGGAGAGCAGCCCGAATTTCACGCAGAGAAATCTGCTGTGACATAAAGTAGTATTAAAAAAATAATGATAAATGCTGTTTGGGCAATCTACATCTGTCAAGCATGACATTCATAGTCTACCAAAGATTTTAAAAAAAAGTTTGCCATGAACATGGTAATATATACGAGACACATAAAGGGGTAATGTAAACAGTGTACACATGGTAATACGGATTTAAACACTTCTCATAGGCAGGCGATGGGGATGGGAGAGCTCAGTGGTAAGAGCATTGGCTTTTCCCCAAGCTAAGGTTAAGCAGCAACAAACACATACTACAACAGAACTGTAAGGGTGGATCGGTGGTCTAGAGGTAACGCGCCTGTCTAGAAAGCGAAAAGACCGGGTCGGCGTGTGCGGTGGTTCAAATCCCGTTTGGGCCCGAAACTTTTCCCTCATCCATTAGACCATGAGTGGTGGTCTGGGCGCTAGACTTACGGAGGAGACGATAAACCGAGGTCCCGTGTGTTACTCATCATTATTCAGCGAACGTAAAAGAACCCACGGCAACAAGAGGGTTGTCCCTGGCAAAATACTGTAGAAAAAAGCCGCTATGTTAGGGAAACAAAATTTATACAGTTGCAGACAGGAACAAAAGAAGAAAACAAATGGGTAGGCGCTGCACTTGTGGCGACGCGCTCTCCCCGGGAAGAGCAGCCCGAGTTTCAAGCAGAGAAATCTGCCGTGGCATAAAGTGGAAACAAATAAAATTTTAAAAAGTAAATAAACAAATAAATGAATAAATAAATAAATAAAATTGATAAATAGATTACCACAGGGCGACCCCACCCCATCACCACCATATATGAACGGGTTTGATCAAGTCTTGGAATCACCATATAAATATATAAATAGATAAATAAATAAACAAACAAACAAACAAATAAATAAATAGATAACCACAGGGCAAATCCCGCCTCATCACCCCCCCCTCCCTCCCCCACCGGCCCTGTAAACTGCATCGAAGACAAAGTCAGGCTTTGGGGGCAGAGGGGATCAGTAAAATAAATAAATAAACAATAAATAAATTAAAAAAAAATAAACACACAAATTCATACATAAAATAATAAACAAATAACCACAGGGACAAACCCCACACCCCATCACCACCCCATCCGACCTGTAAACTGCATCAAAGACAAAGTGAGGCTTTGGGGGCAGATAGGGGTGCTGTGTATGGCAGATTAGAACAGATGCAGCCGGACATCAGCTCAACTTCCACATACACAGCGCACGGCCCACAAATCCATCTATGACGCTCCACCACGAAATGAGTCGCTTAGCACCTAATCCACTTTTTCTCCAGGAACCATTTAAGTCAGGTGGGGGTGAGGTTTTCGATTTTGAGATTTTGATCCTCGTAGGGAAATATCGAGGCATAATTTTGTTTCCTTTTGTCTTTAAACGTGTTTTGAAAATACCCAAACCCTTATTCTGACCACCTATAAGGATGCTTAACTTGTTAATTTTTCATGTTGACATTTCCCGCAGTCTATCATATCAATTTGTAATAACTTTTGATAGAATTGATTTTCAATCTTTTTTTTTTTGTATTGTATAGTCATTTTATTGCAGATTAATAATATATCAATAACTAAACGTTGACCTCTGGTGCAATGCGACTCCTTATGTGGTGGAGCGTCACCTATATTTAGCATGCCCTTTTCTTTTACCTAGTCCAAGTGTGGTCAGTCCCTGCTATAATTAGCACCAGCTGACCCCATCTGGGCTTGGGTGAGATAATTAGCAGCTTAGAGGAGCTGAAAGTGGGGGAAACTGACTGCTGACTGTAGAAAATGGACCTATCCACGCTCCCGCCGAAAGGGCAGACGGTGTCGCCACCAGCACACAGCAATACTCCACGTGCCCTACACAAGAGTCCCCAGCTTTAAGCAGAGAGATTATCCAGCTGTCCATCCAGTTACAGGGTTACGGGTTAAACCCAGCATGCACACAGGTGTCGTGTTTAGACACCATCCCTGAGGGAAAAAACAATAATGGGTATGCGCTGCACTTGTGGCGAAGCGCTTTTCAGGGGAGAGCAGCTCGAATTTCACACAGAGAAATCTGATGTTACATAAAGTGGTATAAACAAATAAAATAAAATAAAAAGTCTGTGGAGAAACCTGGGCAATCTTCCCTGAACCCTGGAGGCAGTCATGAAGAAAACGATATGAATCATACCTTGGAAGGTGGACATTTTTGGTTTTTTCACAGTCATAAGGGGGATTTGTATGTGGTGTCCTGCGTACGTTAGATCAGAACAGGCACCACTGAACACCACCAAAAGTAACTCAGCAGAAGTGCAGGGACCCTCTGGCTGGTGGCCCCGCGGCGGCCTAATATTGATGGGCTCCCTGTGGACCCCCGACCCTGAGGATGAGACATAACAAATCTGGGTATGGCTGTGGCGGGGAGATTGAAATGAGCGGCGTGGGAACAGCGGGATGGGGACATCACAGAAGTCGAGGCAACAAAATCCAAAAAGAAATGGAGATCTTCGACATGGATCAGTAGCAACTCATTCGGATGAGACAATAAACCGAGGCCTCGTTTGCGAACGCACGCAGAACATCTTGCGCACACGTTAAAACCCCGTTCCGCCATTTGGAAAAGCAGGCCATCGTGTGCCGGTAGGAACGGATGACAAAATTATTTTTTTAAAAATCACCCAGCATGCACACAGGTGTCGTGTTTAGACACCATCCCTGAGAGAAAAAAAATAAAGGGTAGGTGCTGCACTTGTGGCGACGCGCTCTCCCCGGGGAGAGCAGCCCGAATTCCACGCAGAGAAATCTGCTGTGACAAAAAGTGGTATAAAATAAAATAAAATAAAACAACTCAGCATCGTTCATAATTTGTGCATCAAGGTATCGACAGTGATACAGGACCGGGCCGCTAATGGACATTCCTCACATACATCCTGACTGATGGACTTAGGCATCCTGTCAGTGCAGCAAGTACTGAAGGAAGAACCATTCCACTATTGCCTGCACAGAGAGAGAGGGGGGGAGAATGAGAGAGAGAGAGAGAGAGAGAGAGAGAGAGAGAGAGAGAGAGAGAGAGAGAGAGAGAGAGAGAGAGAGAGAGAGGGGGGGGGGGAATGAGAGAGAGAGAGGGAGAATGAGAGAGAGAGAGAGAATGAGAGAGAGAGAGAGAGGAATGAGAGAGAGAGAGGGAGAATGAGAGAGAGAGGGAGGGAGAGAGAGAGAGAGAGGGAGGAGGAGAGAGAGAGAGAGAGAGAGAGAGAGAGAGGAGAGAGAGAGAGAGAGAGAGAGAGAGAGAGAGAGAGAGAGAGAGAGAGAGAGAGAGAGAGAGAGAGAATGAATGAATGAATGAATGAATGAATGAATGAATGAATGAATGAATGAATGAATGAATGAATAAATGAATGAATGATCTTTATTTTTCAAGGGTTACAGAGTAAGCATTACATACTTTTTTTCATCCAGCCCTTGCCCTGATCAGGGAATAAAGCTACGAAACCCCCTTCCTACCCCTACATACCAGCATCACCAACAACATGTCAAGAGAGGAGAGAGAGAGAGAGAGAGAGAGAGAGAGGAGAGAGAGAGAGAGAGAGAGAGAGAGAGGAGAGAGAGAGAGAGAGAGAGAGAGAGAGAGAGAGAGAGAGAGAGAGAGAGGTGTGTGTGTGTGTGTGTGTGTGTGTGTGTGTGTGTTGTCGGTGAGGGTGTGGGCAGGGATCAAGAACTTGCCAAGCCTGTTGAATGAAAGACTAGGTAAAACAGCGATTGGATAAAGCATGTACTGGGTAAATAGCTAACTTTTCTTGTTTACTGTGAATGGAGGATATGTGATGAAAAGAGGATTGTTAGACAATGCAGGTAAAAAACCAAGTCATATTTCAGTTCTTTCCGTAAAAGATGCAAACTAAATACATTTTTATTTATGAATCTATTTATTTTTAATGTAATTGTATTTGTAATTTTAATTTTTAATTTTCGGGTACGTTTTGAGTTTGGTAGTGATGTATGAGACTCTGGCTCAGGGTGACATGTTTGAAGCCCTTGAGTGGCGCTAGTCTTTCTCAAAACCAATTCAGCTGATTAAAATTTGTGATATTTTTATTTTGAAGCTATCATATAATGTCTGAACAAATATGAAAGGCAGCTATCTTGTGTCTTTGATTAGGATTCGTATCAATATGCCTGTCAGTATTGTAATTGCCCTTCAGGGATGATTAAAGTGGTTTTGACGTGACTTGACTTATAATAGCAGCTGTTTATCTTGGAACAGTTTCTGCAGCAGCTCTTTCATCTGTTACCAAGAAATGTTACTATTTGCAAGCATAGCAAAGATGTTCCTCTCTATTCTCCTAAATCCACTCCAAGTTCTTGTTATGTACATTTATTTAGAACCCCAGTGTGGATTTAGGGTTGATAGATGAAGAGATGACCTAATTATCTCTGTCTCTCTCTGTATCTCTCTCTCTGTCTCTCTCTCTGTCTCTCTGTCTCTCTGTCTCTCTGTCTCTGTCTCTCTCTCTCTCTCTCTCTCTCTCTCTCTCTCTCTCTCTCTCTCTCTCTCCGGGGACTGGCTGTAAAAAAGCACATGAGTGCTTATCTATTATCCTCGAATAAAAGAATTTGTCTTGTCTTGTCTCTTTCAAAATGGGGATGGGATGTCTGTTCAAGATACTAAGAACTTTGCCAAAACTCCCCATCTCCATTTCCTGTGTCTACTTTTAGAATCTCCTGTTGATAACACACTAAAGGTAAAGGTGTCCCATAACCTAGGTAGGGGAGCAAGGCATGAGAGATCTCAGCTTCTCAAGAGGCCAGCACTTTGAGAACAGCGTCCATCTCTTCTCCCTTGCTGCTTTACCTTCCCTGACCCTAAAGAGGGCAGGTATCTATTGACAGCTGGGTGAACTGGCAGACCGTATAAAGCCAAGACGCGCAAACGGTCACCCATCCACTTGGTAACTACCCTCGATGCTGCTTAACCTTAGCTTGGGGAAGCGAGTGCTCTGACCACTGAGCTTTCCCGTCCCCCTTACTTGATGGCACAAAACCCACAGGTCAGACTCCAGCTGAGTCTCTCCCTGCGGTGAAGTGCATTTTCCTGCAGAATCTCTTTTCCTTCACACTAGTGGTGTTAAAACAGAACGCACATTACCACCAACCTCCGATTGAAAAGAAATACATCTTCCATGTATTATTATTATTATTATTATTATTATTATTATTATTATTATTATTATTATTATTATTATTATTATTATTATTATTATTATTATCATCATTATTATTATTATTATCATTATTATCATCATCATCATCATCATCATCATCATCATCATCATCATCATCATTATTATTATTATTATTATTATTATTATTATTATTATTATTATTATTATTATTATTATTATTATTATTTCATTATTATTGTTTGTTGTTGTTGTTATTAGTGATTGAGTGTTGTTGTTATTATTATTATTATTATTATTATTATTATTATTATTATTATTATTATTATTATTATTGTGCAGCAGCTCAACTGGTGCTGAAAAAGCCAAAGTAGTACAACATGCTTTCCCACTTTAAAAAATAAAACTGCAAAAGAACTCTTTTGCAGTATCACACGCCAGCTTTTCAAAAAAGTGTTAAAGGAAACGAATATGGAAAGCATCAGTTACAGAAAACATCAAAGTTTGCTTTTCGTAAGAATGTAGAGTTTGTGATCGTTCATTAAGAAGAGCGTGATCTGATTTTGCTAGTCTTTCCAATTCAAAACCTTATGTAACATTGTTCTTTTTCTTTACTTTCACGAATTATTGTAGTAGTAACTTTGACGTCAAAATCTAGCTCTGACAGAATGTGGTTCTTGATGAAATCTCCGTATTCACCATACCCAATTTATTACCTTGATCATCCTATTTGATGAAAATCACCGGTAAAATATAGATATCTGAAACACCTTCTGTATTCCTTTCCAAAGGAGATCTTAGTTGTGACATTATACCCATGTCTAAGAACTAATCAACATGTCCACGTTTTAGCTTTTACCCTCGCAATACACATATCTGCGCTGGTCACGTCTAGAAATAGGGCTGGCAATTTGACGACCCCAGTTCGATTCCCGGTCGAGGGGGATTTTTCTCCCGGAGTTAACATCAGTGCTGACTCCACTCTCTCCAAAAGTCTTTTAGGATGAGACTGTAAACCGAGGCCCCGTGTGCGAACGCAAATAGAACATCTTGCGCACACGTTAAATCCTTTTCCGCTCTTATTTATTTATTTATTATTTATTTATTCTTTTATATCGAGGATAACAGAATAAGCAATCATGTGCTTTTTTTCATCCGGTCCCCGTGTGTATGCAGTTTTGTAAATATTGTCATCTGTTCCCACCGGCACACGATGGCCTACTCTTACGAAAAGCGGAACAGGATTTAACGTAAATGCTCTTCGTAAATGTAGGCCGTAGTGTGCCGATGAGAACAGATGACAATATTTACAAAACTGCATACACGCGGGGACTGGATGAAAAAAAGCATATGAATGCTTATTCCATTATCCTCGATATAAAAGAATAAATAAATAAATACATAAATAAATAAATAAATAAATAAATAAATAAATAAATAAATACGTACATACATACATACATACGTACATACATACATACATACATACATACATACATACATACATACATACATACATACATACATACATACATACATACATACATACATACATACATACATACATACATACATACATACATACATACATACATACATACATTACATGCATAAATAAATAAATAAATAAATAATAATAAATAAATAAATAAATAAATAAATAAATAAATAAATAAATAAATAAATAAATGAATGAAGAAATAAATGAATAAATAATAAATGATTTTTTAATAGAACTAAGGAAGGTGTTATCTTAGGCACACTAGATACCGGAGGCAATTCACCATGGAGACTCAGAGCTGTGCAGGGTCTGCTTTGGCGAGTGCCTTACGGGACCTGGCACAATATTGGTTTATGTTCCGTCCGATTGTA
>CM060324.1:62237328-62242328 GCA_030674155.1 Stramonita haemastoma | reverse complement strand
GTTAATCCCTATGGATCACTCAGACAATGCACTCATACTCACCCATCACACCTAGGTATCACAGTGAGGCATGCAACAAGTACACAGTAGCTTGAATGTTTCCGTGTATAACTCTTGTCAAGCACCTTGAGAAATAGACGTCCATGACTTCAAAGGATATAAAAATTCTCTTTATATTTTTTATTTATTTATTCCTTTATATCGAGGATAATGGAATAAGCAATCATATGTGTTTGTTTTTTTTAAATAGTCTCCGTGTGTATGCATTTTTGTAAATGTCATCTGTTCCCACCAGCACACGTTGGCCTTCTTTTACGAAAAGCGGAACAGGATTTAACGTGTGCACAAGATGTTCTGCATACGCTTGCACACGGGGCCTCGGTTTAAAGTCTCATCCGAAAATTTTTCAGGGGAGTGGAGTCAGCACTGATGTTAACTCCAAAGGAAAAAATAATCTCGACCGGGAATCTAACCCCGGTCGTCAAATTGGGAGCGCATTGTTCTGACCACTAGGCAATATCCCGCTCTCTTTCAAAAGGGTATATCATTCAAAGGGAAGCGGCAGTGTGTTGTGCTAAGAGCTCATCAAGGATGAAGATTATCTGAACACAGCATTTTGGTACAGAGTCACAGTTTCCTGTAGGCCTTAGCTCTGAACTTTCTATAAAAAATTAACAAATACTTATTGAGGAAAAAGTAGTGAAGAAAAAACAAGTGCAAGTACAAAGTTTTGTAATCATTTTGAAAATGACTTATCAAATGTTCATTTAAAAAAATGAAAAACAAACATAAATTCTAGGGAAAAATGTCTTTCAGTGGCAGCACTGTAGGCATTTCTGAGTAAGAACCATGCCTTTGGCCTGACCGGACTCGCGTTTTGGCTCCTGGATGAGCCCTCATCAGAGGTCCCGGCGGTGATTGACACTGTGCCTTACAGCAAGACACTTTTCAGAATTTCAAAGTGTCAACTGCATTCACAAGAATGTTTTATATCCCTTGGCCTTTTGACGCGGCCCTCAAAAGACGAAAATAAAAAGATAAAGAAAATATGCATAGAATATATGTTGAAAAAATTGAATAAGAGAAGATAAGAATCTAGTGAATCTTTATGCCTTAAGTTTGGGGATCCTATTAAAGGATGCAAGGGAGGTCATAAAGTTATTATCCAGCCAAGTGGTCAGATTTAGCTGGATTAGACCCAAACATTAAAATGCACTTTAAGTGCATGCACAGGCAAGAGAAGTTAAGAAAAAATATAATAAATGGTATACTCTTAGATCTACTAGAGATGCAATTCCCCACTTGACCACAAAGTATTTATTGAGGAAAATCCAGGCTTTTGGCCTGGGAGACATAGTCTTCTTCGTTCTACCCATTGGCTCCTGCCTCTTTACTCCTTCTCAAAGAGAATGATTCTAGCCCCTACTGTCGTGTGCGCTCACTATCCCCAAGTCAAGTTAATTAAGCAGGTCGAGCGTGGTTACCAGTTGGTTGTGTGACCGTTTGGCGCCTTGGCTTCAGTACAGTCCCCCCTCCATTTCACCCAGCTGTAAATGAGTACCTGCCCTCTTTAGGGTCGGGAAGGTAAAGCAGCGAGGGAGAGGAGATGGGCGCCGCCCTCAATATGCTGGCCCTTAGAGAAGCTGAGGTCCCTGACGCCTCGCTACCCTACGACCACAAGGTTATGGGAGGACACTTTTACCTTTAACTGCAAAGTGCTCACAACAATTTGCTTTTACATTATAAGAATGCGTGTGCGAGTGTGCGGATGTCCCACTGTGTGTGTGCGCGCGCGCGCGCGCGTGTGTGTGTATGTGTGTGTGTGTGTGTGTGTGTGTGTGTGTGTGTGTGTGTGTGTGTGTGTGTGTGTGTGTGTGTGTGTGTGTGTGTGTGTGTGTGTGTGTGTGTGTGTGTGTGCGCGCTTGCGAGCGGGCGGAGCCGTGTGTCGGTGTACAGATGCGCGCACATAATGGCGCGAGCACAAGTGCATGTGCTTTTACAATGTTAGTTCATGCCTGGCTTAGGCATTGCTTTATTTCGTTGCTTTATCTTGTGATGGGTGAGTGCTGATGTTTGGATACTGTGTTGTGGTCTTTTTCAGTGATATTTGTTTACTGTTTATTATTTTTACATGTGGTTTGTAACCCACTTGATTTATTTTATGTTGTAATAAACCATTTAAATTGAACTGAATTGAAATAAACGAAAATAATAGGTGATGTTTATTTTGTTGTACCTGTTCGCGGCCTCTGAAGACGAATGACGGTGCCTGTCTCTATTCAGGGCGCATGGTGTATGTCCGGATAGCCTAGTGGTCAGAACATTGCGTTCGCAATTTGACGACCCGGATTCGATTCCGGTCGAGGAGATTTTTCTTCTGGTGTTAACATCAGCGCCTACTCCACTACCCCCAAAAGTCCTTCGGATGAGACATTAAACCGAGGCCCCGTGTACAAACGCACGCACAATATCTTGCGCACACGTTAAATCCTGTTCCGCTTTTCGTAAGAGTAGGCCATAATGTGCCGGTGGGAACAGATGACATTTGCAAAACTCATACACACGGGACTGGAGTAAAAACGCACAAGTGATTATTCCATTTTTCTAGATATAAAAGAATAAATCAAATCAAATCAATCAAATTCGTTTCGGTCCCTTCATCCACACCACTGGCCATGCATTGTATTGCAAAACAATTTGCCACTTTGTTGTAATATTCGATGAGACTATAAACCAAAGCCCCATGTGCAAACACATGCAGAACATCTTACGCACACGTTAAAACCCCGTTCCGCCTTTCGGAATTTAGGCCATTGTGTGTGTTAGGAGCAGATAACAACATAATAAAAAAAAACCCAGCATGCACGCATGTGTCCTTGCTTAGACACCATCCTGGGAAAAAATCGCGGAGTTGGAGTCCCCAAGGCGGTTGGGCTGTACATGGCAACGATCTGGTGGCTCCTGCGATAGCACTGGAACCATTCGTATCGGTCATTGCCCTTCTTCCAATGGACCATTCCAGCGACGTGGAGAAGGAGGGTGGGGTCTGCTGCATGGGTAACAGCTTGCCCTCCATACTTTCTTACCCAAGCTGTGTGCTCTAGAGCCTAGAGTGCAAACTCCATAGTCTTCCGAGACTGACGGATGCCTACAGTATACAATGTTTTGAGGTGTAAATCGTTCATAGTGGATCGATGGTTTAGAGGTTACGCACCTGCCTAGAAAAGCCCCGTTTTGAAGAGTGTTGTGGTGCGGTCACCGTTTCTGCTCAAAACATTTCCTTATCCGCTAGACCGTGATGTGGGTGCTAGACTTTCGGATGAGATGGTTTACCGAGGTCCTGTGTACAGCACGCATTCATTGCACGGTAAAGAACCCACGGCAACAAGAGAATTATCTTTTTTCAAATTTCTATAGGAAAAGGCTACTCTAGTATAGAAACAAAATCTACATGCAAACAGGAAAAAAAATTAAAAATGCATTAGTATGGCGCTGCTCTTGTGGCGACGCACTCTCTCTGGAAGGAGTGTCCCAAATTTCACACAGGGAAATCTGCCATACAATACAATATAAAACAATGCAACACATCATAATATAATTCATGTACACTGCAATACAATACAACACAATACAATGCAATGCGTGCAATGCAATGCAATGCGATACGATACGATACGATGCGGTACATTGCAGTGCAATGCAATGCAATACAACACAATACAGTGCGATACAATATAATACAATACAGTAACAACACAATACAAACAACTTCAATGCAATGCATGCTATGCAATGAGATGTGATACCATGGAATGCAATGCAATGCAATAAAATAACACTACACTACACTACACTACACTACACTACACTACACTACACTACACTACACTACACTACACTACACTACACTACACTACACTACACTACACTACACTACAATGCAATACAATACAATACAATACAATACAATACAATACAATACATACAATACAATACAATACACTCTCAATGGCGTCTCGACACAGAATATATGCTTGTTCAACAAACCGACTTGCTCTTGCATGGCTAGTTTAGTCAATCTGTTTCAACATAATTCTATTGTAAAAGGTAAAGATAAAGATGCTCCAAACCTATGTGGTAGTAGGAGAGCGAGGCAACATAGACCTCAGCATCTCTAAGAGCCAGCATATTGAGGACGACACCCATCTCTCCTTCGCTGCTTTACCTTCCCTGACCCTAAAGAAAGCAGGTACCCATTTACAGCTGGGTGAACTGGGGGAACTGTACTGAAACCTAGGCACGCAAACGGTCACCCATCCAATTGGTAACCATGCTCGATGCTGCTCAACCCTAACCTTACCTGGGGGAAAGTGAGTGCTCTGACTACTGAGCCATTCCGTCCCCGTCTCCATTACACACCACTTCACATCACAGCAGATTTTTCTCCATGAAATTCAGGCCTCTCTTCCCAGGGCAGAGCACGGAATTAACATCAGTGCTGACTCCACTCTCCCCAAAAGTCCCTCAGATGAAACTTTGAACCGAGGCCCCGTGTGCGAGCGCGCGCAGAACATCTTGCCCACACGTTAAATCCTGTTTCGCTTTTCGTAAGAGTAGGTCATTGTGTGCCGGTGGGAACAGATGACAGGATTCACAAAACTGCATACACACAGGGACTGGATGTAAAAAACCCACAACACATGAATGCTTATTCTATTATCCTCGATATAAAAGAATAAATTTTAAAAAACGGTAAAGGTAAAGGTGTCCCACAACCTGTGTGGTCGTAGGGAAGCAAGGCATCAGAGGCCTCAGCTTCTCCAGGGGCCAGCATGTTGAGGGCGGTGCCCATCTCCTCTCCCTCGCTGCTTTACCTTCCCTGACCCTTAAGAGGGCAGGTACCCATTTACATCTGGGTGAACTGGGGGAACTGTACTGTAGCCAAGGCGCGCAGTCACCCATTCAACTGGTAACCACGCTCGACGCTGCTTAACTTGACT
>CM060324.1:62214828-62224828 GCA_030674155.1 Stramonita haemastoma | reverse complement strand
CATAACTATGCGTTTTGTCTTTCTCTGCCTTCCAGATTAACTCCAACTCCAAAGCCTGATGTATAACAGTTTTACAATGATCCCAAGATGCAAAAAATGAGACAAAATGCATATGTTGGATGATCCCCACCCAGTATTAAGCCAGGAAATACACATTGATATCAATGAAATAGTAACAACAACAAAACAACGAAAAGCAAAAACAATTATATTGAACCAAAAAACGAAGCCTGTAAAAAAGATTGGTTTGGAGATGATGATTGCTGACTTGAAATAATCAAACATTTGCGGCTGAGAAAAACCGTGTGTCTGCATAATCTAGCTGATTCATTTACACTTCATGTGACAATTAAGGAATCCCATTTTCCTCACAGCTGTCAATTCCCCCCCCCCCCCCCTTTTAGCTCCTCTCAGCTGCTAATTAATCTACCCCATCCCAGCCTACATGGGGTCAGCTGGTTCTATGTGTAGTAGGAACTGACCACACTTGACTGGGAGAAAGGAAGGGGCGCGCTAGATATAGCACTCTTGACTGGGTGATGTTGGATTTGTGCGTTCTGACTTACTGTTGCTTGCTAACAAAAATATATTCTTTAGTGTCAGATAAAAGTATTACCAAAAGCAATATACTTTTTTTTTAATCTGAAGCAAAAAATTTCTATTTCACTTCCTGTTATGTCTTATATGCTAGTGGGTTTCTCTTTAGCTTGGTCAAAATGCACACTGTAATCGTTTTTCACTTACATGATTTAACATTTTGGTACTTAGTATGTTTTTTATTCTCATTTGTTACAACTTCACAAGAGAAACCATCAACACAGGAAGGGCCCAGTGTTATGGATATCTGAAACCACTTTGAAGGATACATTCCACAGTGACCATGGACTCCAATCACTCCCTGCACAATGCACTGCAGACGGTGAGGTCAAACCTGACATTTCATGATGGCTGCACTGAGGACCAAGTCATCTTCACAGAGGTGAAGCAGTCCCCGTCCCATGGTCATCATGGGGTTGCAAGCACAGAAGCCGAACTCATTTCACGCAAAATCAAAGACGCCATGCTGATACTCCTCTTTCTGATTGGAGGACCAGGCAACGTCATCAACATGGCGGTGTTCTACAAACAAGGACTCAAGGATCGTGTCAACCTGTGTCTCTTTGCTCTGGCCCTTACTGACGTGATTCACCTGATCATGGCCATGATTCATCACGGGGAACAGCTGTATTTGCAGTTTACTACTCAAGACAGGATCGGTCCTATTGACACTTTCCTGACTAATAACAACTTGTTAGGACTGATGGGCTTCAACTACATTTCCTACATTCTGTCTGCCATCATCGCCTGTGAAAGATGTGTCTGTGTTCTCAACCCTCTCAAATTTCAAACCATACTTCGCACACGGACAATGGGCCTGATTATTGTTAGTTCTTCTGTACTTGTGCTGAGTCTGTATTTCGTAAGCGCGTTTCGTCATCGAATCGCATGTGTCTACGATCCAGTTTTCAAAGCAGTTATAAAGAAAGGGACTTACGGAGAATTCTACAAAGATCACAAAGAAATCGTTGATAGTCTAAACAGTGTTGTGTTTGGAGTTGGCTTACCTACAGCTGTGACAATTGTGGTGATAACAACGACGAAACTGACGACGATGAAGCTTCGTGAGATTGTGACGTGGCGTGCTGAAACCTCTTCCTCTTTCTCTGCCCGTGAGGTGGCGCTGACTAAGATGTTGGTAGGGAACTCCATCTTGTTCATTATCTGTATTTTACCTGTAGCAGTGGTCAAATTCAGTTGGTTGTTTGTGCCAGGGTTGAAAGATCCTCATCAAAACGCTAATTACTTTTATACCAGTTTATGGATCAGTGAGGTCTTCACCTTCATCAATGCCAGTCTCAACATCTTTGTGTATTATGCTATGGGGTCTCGTTTCAGAGAAACTTTATGGGCTTTGTTTGGTCGAAACGCTGGACCCACAAAATAAGCAGAAGTATGTTAATGCTACCATTATCTAATTTGTGACAAATACGCCAAGGAAGAACTTGTTTAGTCTGATTCCCTGTGCATTTCTCTGTTCATATGATTATTATTATCTGTATTACTGTGTGTCTACCTGTATCTCTGCCATTCTCTGGCTGTCTATGTCTATGTGTGTCACTTAAAGCTAAACTCAGTTTAGGCATCTAGACCACAGGGTTAGGTGATACTGGGTCCACCTTGGCACTTAACAGGTTTCCCTATAATTGTAATTTAGTTATAATTCTAAAGCTGCTAAAGTTCTCTACCATTATACAAGTCTATCTTTTTTTAGGCTCACGTGACTATAGAAGTAATCATCTCAGTTTCTCCTTATATCTGGTATCTTCTTATATCAATGGATGGACACCTATGAATCCATCATAAGCTAGGGCTTCCCCAGATGACAACTGAAGTCATATTCACTGCAGCCCCAGGGGTAAGGGGTGACGGAGCCTCAGCCATAGAAGTCATATGGTTCTTATTCTGCTTAAGGACGTGTCTGCAAGAAGACTAGTGTTCATTGCGCTTGTCAAAATAAATCAGGGATCTAGCAGTCTCGGTCAGCTTCTCTGGATCGTTGATCTGGGTTTTCAACTGGAAACAACTGCAGTTTCTGTCATCATCCCAGGGCCCGGCCTTGTCACCATGTGGGGAGATTATCTCATAAACTAGATTATCTGATAAACTAATCTCTCTGATAAACCATATTACCTGATAAAGTAGATCATCTGATAAAGTAGATCATCTGATAAACTATATTATCTGATAAAGTAGATCATCTGTTAAACTAGATCATCTGATAAACTATATTATCTGATAAACTAGATCATCTGATAAACTATATTATCTGATAAACTATATTATCTGATGAACTTACGATACCTCTAGCGTTACCTCTAGACCACCGATCCACCACCATAACCAGTGAGTTATCAATGTAAGCTGACCAGTCAACAAGGCTTACATACACAAACACCTTGTTCTAGTGAAGAATGCCACGCTGAGATTGCGCTAAGCCATAACAAGCTCTAAGCATAACAACTTGCTTTAGTTTTTGAGGGATTAACTGTTTCTTATGAAAGCGGAGCATTGTTGCCTCTGTGACGAAGCACGTAGACCATGTCCTTTCTCATCCAGCGGGCAAAAGTCATTATCACAGTGAATCCCAGGTGGACTAACAAAGTCATAGGGTATACTTAGATATATCCTTAGAGTGAAAAGCTGGAAAGCGCTCAAACTAGAACATTAACAGTTTTATTAGTCTTCTTCACCACTCTTCTCCTGCAGAGCAAAACAGCGTAGTTAAAAAGTTAGTTAAAGTCTGTCCCGAGCCTAAGGCTCATCAGGCCGGTGCTTATCCCGGTTTCTGTGGCGTTAAGCGACTGAGAGTCATAGACTCCCCCCTGGATAGGACGCCAGTCTATCGCAGGGTGAACCCCCAACACAAGGTTGGTACCCCTTTTACACCTGGGTGGGGTGAGAAAATAGCCGTAAAGTGCCTTTTCCAAGGGCACAACGCCATAGCCGAAAGCTGGGATTGAACCCGCAACCTTTAGATAACGAGTCCAACGCCCTAACCACTAGACTACAGTGGCGGCTAAAACAGCGTAGTAGTTCAGGGAAACTTTTAACACACATCATTATTTTGTTGACGTGCCTTTCTCCTAATACAACACAATGTCACCATGGGGAACAACTCACAAGCAAACTGGAGGCCTGTCCATTCGCTGATGTTGTCTTCCCATCTCTTCCTTGGTCTGCCTCTTTTTCTTTCTTCTTTGGACAGTGCCTTGCAGTATTGCTTTTGCATGTCCTTTTGATCTTGTGACATGCTGTACCATTTAAGTTTACGGTTCTTTATGGTTGATAGAAGATTTTCGTAGGGACCAGTGGTTTGCTGGATTCTGTTATGCACTTCTTTGTTGCTTATGAGGTCTCTGTAAGAGATGCCAAGGAGTCTCCAGAAACATCTCATCTCTACCGCCTGTACTCTTCTCTCCAAATCTTCAGTCAGGGTCCATGATTCACAGACATACAGGAACGTGGATATGACTAGTACCAAGATATACAATTCCTAGTTGTTTTTTCAAGTACGGAGATAGAAAATTCTTAGTTGTTTTGTCAAGTACCCCTGTCATAAAGTGATCCTTGATAAAACAGCAAAGTATTTGGCTCAATTCTCCCCATGTATGGGTTGGAAATACTGTCTAGACAACACTAGGCAGGGGCAGCAATAGCTTATAAATGAATAAAGTATGTTGACGAAAACATAGACATATTGTTGGTTTAGAAATGATAAAAATGTATGTTTATCTGACCACGCATTAGTATAGATATATCGCTGCATTAATAAAAAGGCTCGACAAGAGAACAAAAAGACGGTCAAAAGTCCGCCAGATGAGACTGTAAATCGAGGTTCCGTGTGCGAACGTACGCAGAGCATCTTACGCACACGTTAAATCCTGTTCTGCTTTTCGTAAGAGCAGACCATCGTGTGCCGGTGGCAACAGATGACATTTACATAACTGCACACAAAGAGGGATTGGATGTAAAGAAGCACATAAGTGCTTATTCTATCATTCTCAAAATAAGATAATAATTTTTTTTTGAAAAACATCCTCTTTGCTGACCCTCTCTTTGAAATCAAGAAAAAACATTAAAGCTGGGTGGATATTTTGTCAGAATAAGTGTTACTGCTCTATGTACCAGTTGTTTTTTTGTTTTGGCAAGATGTAGGGCTATAGAATTTCCATGTAGTCTTATTCTTATTGCTCCTATTCTTAATCTTATTGTCATTAGTAGTAGTAGTAGTAGTAGTAGTAGTAGTAGTAGTAGTAGTAGTAGTAGTAGTAGTAGTAGTAGTAGTAGTAGTAGTAGTAGTAGCAGCAGCCGAAGAAGAAGCAGCAACAACAGCAGCAGCAGCAGCAGCAGCAGCAGCAGCAGCAGCAGCGGCATCATCATCATCATCATCATCATCATCATCATCATCATCATCATCATCATCATTACCACCACTACACCTACATTTTATAGTTTTTTACGTTTTCTGTAACCAAATTTCCCTCTGTCTATGTTCTACAGTCATTGCGTTCCCCTATGTCGGTAATTTTGTACAATATTATTGTAATTATAAACCATCATATCAGTTTCACTGTGACTGTGTTCCCCATGGCTACACTCCACTCCTGCTTCACCCCTCCCCCCCCCCCCCCCCCCACACACACACACACTCACAACATTTTTCCTCCTGTTGTCTATCACATTGCATGGTAGCAGTGGTACACCGCGTTTATTTGACGACCCAGGTTCGATTCCCGTTCGAGGAGATTTCTCCCCTGGAGTTAACATCAATGCTGACTTTACTCTCCCCAAAATCCTTCGGATGAGACTTTAAACCGAGGCCCCGTCTGCGAACGCACGCAGAACATCTTGCGCACAAGTTAAATCCTGTTCCGCTTTTCGCAAGAGTGGGCCATTGAGTGTCGGTGGGAACAGACGACAAGATTTACAAAACTGCATAAACACGAGGACTGGATGTAGAAAAGCACAACCAATAGATGGAACCAACGCTTACACGTGCATACGCATACTCATGCCTCTACATCTGCACATAAGCGAGCATATACACGTGCCAGCACAACCCATTGCATGCACACGTAAAAAATTGGCAGATCGGTGGTCTAGAGGTTTTAATAAAACACACCTGCCCAGAAAGTGAAAACACGGGTCTGAAGTGTGCGGTGATTTGAATCCCGTTTGGGCCCCATACTTTCCCCCCATGCATTAAACCATGAGTGGTGGTCTGGGTGCTAGCATTTTGGATAAGACGATAAACCGAGGTGCCGTGTGTTACACATTTTTTTAGCACACGTGAAAAAACCCACGGCAACAAGAGTGTTGTCCCAGGCCAAAATTCTGTAGAAAAAAGCCACTGATAAGGAAACAAATACAGTTGCAGACAGGGAAAAAAATAGGTGGCACTGCATTTGTGGCGAACCGCTCTTCCCAAGGAGAGCAGCCCAAATTTCACGCAGAAAACTATAAAGAGGAGATAGCTGATGTGGTTTGGTTACACCACAAGACACAACACCTTAGCAAAAACCATCTTGCAAGGAACAGTCGAGGGCAAGAGAAGAAGAGGCCGCCTAAAGAAATCATGGGTTGACAACATCAAAGACTGGACCGCCCAACCCCTGCAACACCTCCTACTAGCCACACAGGATCGTGAAGCATGGAAAAAGATCTCCGTTGCGTCTTCTCTCATGTCCCCCCTACGTCCTATGGGACATGGGACTGAGTGAGTGAGTGAGTGAGTGAGTGAGTGAAAATTTCAAATGTATTAAATGTAAAAATTAGCGTCACCACAAAGCTGGTTAAAGCGTCGAGTTTGTTATCTGACAGAAGTTATAGCCACAGGTTCGAATCGACGCTAGAGTCAGCAGTAATTCCATTCTTTTTTGTCTGCACTGTGCATGCCCCTTCAACCGTTAAATCGCACACGGTAATCCTGCTCCACTTTCGTAAGAGTAGGCCACTGTGTGCCGATGAGAACAGATGACAAGATTTACAAAACTGCATACACACGGGACTACATGTAAACAAAAAGCACAGGAGTTTTATTCCATTATCCTTGATATAGATCAACAAAATCAATCAGTCAATAAATAAAGAAATGAAATAAAGAAAAAAAAAATAATAATTAAAAAGATAATGAATTAATGAATTAATGAAATAAGAATAAATAAATAAACCGGGGCTCCTGTGTACAAGTGTACACAGGACATTTTGACAGTAGAGGGAACGGGGTAGACTACTGGTTAGAACACTGCACTCACAATCTGACAACCTGGGTTCGAATCCCGTTTAAGGGGATTTTTTCCCCTGGAGTTAACTGAGTGCAGACTCCACTCGCCCCAAAAGTCTTCTGATGAGACTTAAACGAGCCCCGTGTGCGAACGCACGCAGAACATCTTGCGCACACGTTAAACCCTGTTTCCACTTTTCGAAAGACTAGACCATTGTGTGCGGTGAGAACAGATGACAAGATTTATAAAGGCGTGTTACACACGGGTTCTGGATGTAAGAAAAAATGCACATGAGTGCTTATTCCATTATCCTCGATATGGATCAATAAAAAAAAATAACGAAATAAATAAATATATATATATATATGGATATACACATGGATAAAATAAATACATAATCCGGGGTTCCTGTGTACAAACAAACAAATAAAGACAGAAAGAAATAAACAAAATATACATTTCAAAAATACGATTGGACGGAGGCCATAGTCGCGTGGTTAAGACTGTTTGACACAGTCAGAGTCTCAGTTCAATCTCGGTGGCGTCTGGTGAAGAAAAGGTGGGGTGTTTACGATCTCCCCGGTCAACTTGTGTGTGTGTGTGTGTGTGTGTGTGTGTGTGTGTGTGTGTGTGTGTGTGTGTGTGTGTGTGTGTGTGTGTGTGTGTGTGTGTGTGTGTATGTGTGCGTGTGTGTGTGTGTATACATACATACATACATACATACATACATACATACATACATACATACATACATACATACATACATACAACATACATACATCATGCATGCATATGCATGCATGCATGCATGCATGCATGCATGCATGCATGCATGCATACACACACACACACACACACACACACACACACACACACACACACACACACACACACACAACACACACACACATACATACATACATACATACATACATACATACATACATACATACATACATACATACATACATACATACATACATACATAATACATACATACATAATACACTTGCAAAATATCAAATAATCCTGTTAAAAATCCCGTAATGCATGTTAACGTTCGATGGGTTACGGAAACAAGAACGTACTCAGCATACATCCCCGAAGTCGGAATGCAGCTACCTTCATGGTGGGTACAAACGGTCACATACGTAAAACCTCAAAATCGATGAACTACGGAGCTCTTATTCAAAGAGTCATAGTTGTGCCATCCATACCCCCCGACCTTAGCATCTCTCTTTTATGACATATAAAAGGATTTTTTTTCTTTGTTTTACTTTTCTCTTTTATATTTTATAAAAGAGAGACCTTTATTTTATTTTTTTTTTTTTATTCATTTCATTCTTTTATATCGAGGATAATGGGATAAGCACTCTTGTGCTTTTTTACATCCAGCCCCCCGTGTGTATGCAGTTTTATAAATGTCATCTGTTCCCACCGGCACACGATGGCTTACACTTAAGAAAAGCGGAACAGGATTTAACGATGTGCGCAAGATGTTTGCTTGCGTTCACACACGGGCCTCGATTTATAGTTTCATCCGAAGGACTTGTGTGGAGAGTGGAGTCAGCACTGATGTTAACTCCAGGAGAAAAATCTCCTCGAACGGGAATCGAATCCGGTCGTCAAATTGCTATCCCATCTCCCCGCTATGGTCAGTGGCATGATGACACAAATAGAAATGAGTAGGTTGTCTCCAACACGGAAACGATGAGGTCTGTATGTTTACCTTGTTTCAAACACACACGCGCGCGCACACACACACACACACACACACACATACACACACACACGCACGCACGCACGCACGCACACACACACACACACACACACACACACACACACACACGGGGACGGGGTAGCCTAGTGGTCAGAGCATTGCACTCGCAATTTGACGACTCGGGTTCAATTCCCATTCGAGGAGATTTTTCTCCTGGAGTTAACATCAGTGCTGACTCCACTCTTCCCAATAGTCTTTCAGATGAGACTGTAAGCCGAGGCCTCGTGTGCGAACGCACGCAGATCATCTTGCGCACACGCTAAATCCTGTCCCGGTTTTCATAAGAGTAGGCCATTGTGTGCAGGTGGGAACAGATGACATTTACAAAACTGCATACACACGGGGACTGGAAGTAACAAAAAAGCACATAAGTGCTTATTCTATTATCCTCGATATCAAAGAATAAATAAGTTTTAAAAATAAATCACACACACACACACACACACACACACACACACAACACAACACAACACGCAAACACACACGCGCGCACGCACACACACACTCACGACCTGCATTATCCTCGATATAAAAGAAGAAAAAAAGTAATCAAACAAATAAATAAACAAACAAACAAGTAAATAAATAAATAACTATTCTGAACGCAGCAAGCGCCTCTGCGCCTGCTTGTGGAGTATCATGGGAAGGGGAGACAATTCCATCGATGACACACAGGGTTGTCGTTCGTTGACACCAGTTTTCTTACTGTCGGTAGCGTGGAAACATGCGCAAGTTGATGAAAACAATGCACAAGACTTACGCGGTGTTTCCAGGCCACTGCTGCGATTATTTATTTATTCATTTATTTATTTATTTATGTATTTAGTCATTCATTCATTTATTTATTATCAGATACTATTATTTATTTATTTATTTATTTATTTATTTATTTATTTATTTATTCCTCCTTCCAAGGAGGAAGAAAAAAAGGCAGACCAAAGAAGAGATGGGAGGACAACATCAGCGAATGGACAGGCCTAGAACTCAACCAAAATTTGAGAAAGGCAGAACAGAGAGAGGAATGGAGGGAACTGGTTGTCAAGTCTTCAGGGGTGTCCCCACGGTCGCCAGACTTCAGGGGCAGACAGACAGACAGACAGACAGACAGACAGACAGACAGACAGATATTCATTCACTGATTTCATCATTTATGACGTTCCACCACCTAATGAGTCGCATTGCACAAGGGATCAATTTTTAGTTATTGACATGTTAATATTGTGCAACAAAATGGCTATACAATACAAAACACAGATTGAAAATCGGACAATTCTATCAAAAGTTATTACAATTTGAAGTGATAGACTGCAGGAAATGACAAAATGAGAAATGGACAAGTTTAGCATCGTAATAGGTGGTCAGAATGACGCATAGGTATTTTTAAAAACATGTTTAA
>CM060324.1:62194828-62207328 GCA_030674155.1 Stramonita haemastoma | reverse complement strand
TGTTCCCAGGCCTGTAGAAAGAGGCAACAGATTTTTTTTTATAAACTTCTACACCATTTTAAGTCCCAATAGATTTCTCTACATGAAATTCGGGCTGCTCCCCCAGGGGAGAGCGCATCGCCACAAGAGAATCGCCACCCATTATTTTTTCTTTCCTGTTTGAAACTGCATTTGTTTCTCTATCAGAGTGGCTTTTGTTGGGGGGTGGGGGGTGGGGTATACAGACTTTTGCCAGGGACAAGCTTTGACTATGATCATTATGCTGAGGGCTGACGTCGTTTCCATGCTTGTGCTGAACTGACGTCAATTAACGTCAGGGGTTCAGCTGCTTCATGGGCATATCGTCCATGCTGATGTTCATCCAGTATTTATTTATTTATTTATTTATTTATTTATTTATTTATTTATTTATTTATTTATTTATGTATTTATACCCATTTATGTCACCGCATATTTTCTCTGCGTGAAATTCGGGCTGCTCTCCCCAGGGAGAGCGCGTCGCCACAAGTGCAACGCCTTCCCTTTTTTATTACAGCCTCGAGCCGCCCTGGGGACTCCAACTCCCCGATTTTTCGTCAGGGATGGTGTCTAAACACGACACCTGTGTGCATGATGGGTTTGATGGTGTGGTCAATGGGTTAGGTTTGATGGTCTAATCAATGTGTTAGGTGTGATGGTGGGATCAATGTGTTAGGTGTGATGGTGGGATCAATGTGTTAGGTGTGATGGTGGGATCAATGTGTTAGGTGTGATGGTGGGATCAATGTGTTAGGTGTGATGGTGGGATCAATGTGTTAGGTGTGATGGTGGGATCAATGTGTTAGGTGTGATGGTGGGATCAATGTGTCCCTCATTTCATAATATCTTCCACGTGAATGCAATCAATTAAAAAAATAATAATAATAATTAAAATTTATTTTATTCTATGGGTTTTTTTCATACAAATAAAATGAAATTAAATAAAATAAAAACTCCATGATATCTTTCACGCGAATGTAATGAATTGACTATTGGAATGTAGGCACGGTGCATTGACGACACTGACCAGACCAGTGCTGCTTACATTCCAGTCAACCACTGTAATGCCCCGGGATAGAAGGAAATTCAGACATTTTATTTTATACCACTTTATATCACAGCAGATTTCTCTGCGTGAAATTCGGGCTGCTCTTCCCGGGGAGAGCGCGTCGCCACAAGTGCAGCGTCTACCCATTCTTTTTTTCCCATCAGGGATGGTGTCTAAACACGACACCTGTGTGCATGCTGGGTTTTTTAAAAAAAATTGTCATCCGCTCCTACCGGCACATCATGAATGCAGAATAACACTGTATGGCTGCCTGCCAGCCACTCCAACAGTATAGCTCAGTCATGTGTTTTTATATAAGTTTTTCTTCTGTTGTACAAGCAGATGTTGAAGTAAGTGTGGTTTAATCCTACACCTTCATCTTGTTCTTTTAGCTTAGCTTCAACGAACAAGACTGTGTATATGTCCTTCGGATGAGACTAAAAAGCCGAGGCCCCGTGTGTGAACGCACGCAGAACATCTTGCGCACACATTAAATCCTGTTCTGCTTTTCGTAAGAGTAGGCCATCGTGTGCCGGTGGGAACAGATGACATTTACAAAACTGCATACACACGGGGACTGAATGTAAAAAACGCACATGAGTGCTTATTCCATTATCTTCGATATAAAAGAACAAATAAATGAATGGAAAAATAAACACACACACACACACACACACACACACACACACACACACACACACAACACACACACACACACCACACCACACACACCACACATACACACACACACACACACACACACACACACACACACACACACACACACACACACACACACACACACACACACACACACACACACACAGAGCAAGGTGACGGGGATAGGAAGAGACTGATAAAGAGTAGGAACAGATGTGAGCTACTGCTATGAATTTAAGAAGGACCTAGGCATGAAATAAGTGTATCTTTTGGTTGGATTTGAACGTGTCAAATACTGACGTGTGTCTTCCAGAAAGTCTTAGCCAAGACAAGACCAGACCAGACCAGACCAGACCAGACCAGACCAGACCAGACCAGACCAGACCAGACAAGACCAGACCAGACCAGACCAGACCAGACCAGACAAGACAAGACAAGACCAGACCATTGGGGTGCTGGCAGTGCAAGACTAGACAACACAGGTCTGGTACCCAGCACTTCAGCGGTTACCCATGGCATCTCTCTCCAGTCTGGTTTGTCTACCTGGACACACTCTTGTCAAGCTCTCAGTCCACTGGAAGTCGTCCATTCTGTGATCTAACACAGGAGTCAGCATGCTGACTAGGTTGTGGGGGAATGTTGAGCATTTGCATGTTTGTACTGTTCATCAAAAACTATGAAAACGTTTCTATTATAAATATGATTTTTTCGAAAAACTGACTGACTGACTGACTGACTGACTGACTGACTGACTGACTGACTGACTGACTGACTGACTGACTGACGACTGACTGACTGTCTGTCTGTCTGTCTGTCTGTCTGTCTGTCTGTCTGTCTGTCTGTCTGTCTGTCTGTCTGTCTGTCTGTCTGTCTGTCTGTCTGTCTGTCTGTCTGTCTGTCTCGTCTTCTCTCTCTCTCTCTCTCTCTCTCCTCTCTCTCTCTCTCTCTCTCTCTCTCTCTCTCTCTCTCTCTCTCCTCTCTCTCTCTCTCTCTCTCTCTCTCTCTCTCTTAGTCTGGCGACCGTGGGGGCATCCCTGAAGACTTGACAACCAGTTCCCTCCATTCCTCTCTCTGTTCTGCCTTTCTCAAAATTTGGTTCAGTTCTAAGCCTGTCCATTCGCTGATATAATTCATACATTTCTGTATAAAAAGCAATGGGTCATTAACAGGTCCGTGACCCATGACCAAGAAGACAAGAACTATTTGTACCTCTCTTCTTCTTCTTCCCATGCTTACAGCTGTGACATGACACTTAAAGACAGTAACATCAGACATCCATTGCCTGTATCAACTTGGCCATCATGGCCACGCACGCTAGTCCTTCGAATGAGACTACAAACCGAGGCCCCGTGTGCGAACGCACGCAGAACATCTTGCACACACGTTGACTCCTGTTCCGCCATTTGTAAGAATAGGTCATTGTGTGCCTTTGGGAAAATATGACAAAATTTACACACTGCATACACACGGGGACTAGATGTTTATTCCATTATCCTCGATAAAAAGATTAAATAGATAAATGGATATTTGAATAGATAAATATATATTAATAGATAAACATTTATACCACCCAGATTCAAAGTCACGTAAAAAAAAATGCGAACATTTGTTTTTTTATATAACTGTTCATTTACCACCAATACACGTGATTGTAAAGATAAGTGATTGCTTCACGTTCCGTTGAAAACGTCTCCTCCATATTCACAGCTGGCAGGTAGGGTGCCGCTGTACTACTACAACTACTACTAAAACTACTATCACTACTCTCTTTCTCTGTCTGTCTCTCTCTCTCTGTGATAACTGTCTGAAGTGGGGTTATTATTGAGGAAAGAGTAGTGGAGGATAAACAAATGCGGGTAACAATTCTCAATCATTTTGAAAATGACATACCAAAGATTCAAAAACATTCTAGGGAATAATGACTTTCAGTGCCAGCATTTCAGGCAATTTTGAGTAAGAATCATGTCTTCGGCCTGACCTGACTCGAGTTTCGGCTCCTGCATGAACCCTCTTCAGAGGTCTCGGTGGTGATTGAAACTCCACCTGTTGTGATACCTTACAGCAAGACACATTTGAGAATTTTAAAGTGCCAGTTACATTCAAAGGAATATGCGATATCCCTGTGGCCTTTCGAAACTGCCCTCAAAAGACAATTATAAAAAGATAAATAAAATATGCTTAGAATACATGTTGAAAAAACGTTGAATAGGAGAAAATAAGCACCTAATGAATCTTTGTGCCTTGTTTGGGGGCCCTTATTAAAAGATACAAGGGAGGTAATAAAGTTTGTATCCAACCAAGTGGACAGTCTTAGCTGGATAATAACCCAAACATTGCAATACACTATAATTAAGTGCACACACAGGCAAGAAAAGTTGCCCCCCCAAAAAAATAAATGGCCTACACTTGGATCCACTAGAGATGCAATTCCCTACTTGGCCACAAAGTATTATTGAGGAAAGAGTAGTGGAAGAAAAATCAGTGCAGGTAACAACTTCTCAATCATTTTGAAAATGACTTATCAAATATTCAAACAAAACTTCTACGGAATAATGTCTTTCAGTGGCAGCATTTTAGGCATTTTTTCTAAGCATTTTAGGCATTTTGGTCCATGTCTATACGTAAAACCACCACATTGTTTATGCTATTGCAGGCAAGACATCAGCTTGTGTACGGTGACAGAATACAGCAAACAGGCTACAGACTAGTCTACAACACACACCTTATGTCTGGAGCATTGTTTTGACTTGACACAACTTCCACTTGTCCAGTGCAGCAATGCTTCTGAACCATTCAGATGACCATCACATGCCGCGTGACGCGTCCAACCTGACTTTACTCGATGGCTGCACAGAAGAGGAGGTAGTGTTTGCAGAGATTGACCATTCATCCGGCCACGGCCATCACGGCATTACCAGTTCAGAAGTGGAAATTATTTCACGTAAAGTGAAAGACGCTATGCTGATCATCTTGTTTCTGTTGGGAGGACCAGGTAACGTCATCAACATGGCGGTGTTCTACAAACAGGGCCTGAAGGATCGGGTCAACCTGTGTCTCTTTGCTCTGTCCCTGTCGGATCTAGTTCACCTGATCATGGCTATGGTTCACCATGGGGAACAACTAATTCTTCAGTTCACTACTCAAGACAGAATCGGTCCCATAGATACATTCCTGACCAACAACAATCTGTTGTTTCTGATGGGGTTTAACTACGTGTCTTACATCCTCTCCTCCATCATCGCCTGTGAGAGATGTCTCTGCGTCCTCAACCCTCTCAAATTCCAGACTCTGCTACGTACTAGGACCATGGCTCTGATCATAACATTTTCCTACGTTACAGTTCTTGGCCTGTATTTTCTCAGCGCATTCCGGCACCGCATCGCCTGTGTCTACGACCCGGCAGAAGATGCTGTCATGAAGAAAGGCATTGATGGGGAATTCTACAAAACCCACAAAGAATTCATCGATAATTTGGACAGTTTCGTGTTCGGTGTAGGCCTACCAGCAGTGGTGACTGTGGTGGTCATCACAGCTACCAGACTGACGACGATGAAGCTTCGGGAGATTGTGACGTGGCGTGCGGAAACCTCCTCCTCTTTCTCTGCCCGTGAGGTGGCGCTGACTAAGATGTTGGTAGGGAACTCCATCTTGTTTCTGGTCTGTATCTGCCCCGTGGCTGCGCTTCGCTTCAGTTGGTTGTTTATACCAGGGCTGACCAACTTCCAGCATAATTCCAATTTTCTGTACACCAGTCTGTGGATCAGTGAGGTCTTCACCTTCATCAATGCCAGTCTCAACATTATTGTGTATTACATTATGGGGTCCAGATATCGAGAAACGTTCTGGGCACTGTTCGGAAAACAGGTTCAGGCCAAAAGTAAGTGATATATTATTTAGTCACTGCTTTTGGGGGGGCATTGTTCGAAAGAATGATTCAGCAAAAATTGCAAGTGACATATTATTTAGTCACTGCTTTGGGGGAATTGTTCGAAAGAAGGATTCAACTAAAAAGTAAGGGACACTTTATGTAGTCATTGAAGTTATAAAGTTTTTCTGTGTCTTTTTCTTTTGCCCTCGCTCCCAATCTGTAATGTTGCTGGTTATGTGATGTTCTTTGCCTCGATATTACTGTCGTTTTCTTTTTCCGTCTTTAAGTCTCTCTCTGTCTCTCTGTGCCTAGGTAATTCTGTCTGTCTGTCTGCCTGTCTGTCTGTCTGTCTGTCTGTCTGTCTGTCTGTCTGTCTGTCTGTCTGTCTGTCTGTCTGTCTGTCTATCTGTCTATCTATCTGTCTATCTGTCTGTCTCTCTGTCTCTCTCTCTGTCTCTGTCTCTGTCTCTGTCTCTGTCTCTGTCTCTCTCTCTCTCTCTCTCTCTCTCTCTCTCTCTCTCTCTCTCTCTCTCTCTCTCTCTCACACACACACACACACACACACACCACCACCACCATATCATCATCATCATCATCATCATCATCATCATCATCATCATCATCATCATCATCATCACACTCATCCTTCGGATGAGACTTTAAACCGAGGCCCCGTGTGCGAACGCACGCAGAACATCTTGCGCACACGTTAAATCCTGTTCCGCTTTTCGTAAGAGTAGGCCATCGTGTGCCGGTGGGAACAGATGACAATATTTACAAAACTGCATACACACGGGGACCGGATGAAAAAAAGCACATGATTGCTTATTCTGTTATCCTCGATACAAATAAATAACTAAAAATAAAATAAAATAAAATAAAATAACAACACACACACACACACACACACACACACACACACACACACACACACACACACACACACACACACACACACACACACACACACACACACACAGACACACACACATGAATCTGGTTTACATTCAAGTCGCGGATTTAAATTGCCCCAGAGGCATAAAGGTAAAGGTGTTCCATAACCTATGTGGTTTTTGGGTAGCGAAATGTCAGAGACCTCAGCTTCTCCAGGGGCCAACCAGCATCTTGAGGGCGGCGCCCATCTCCTCTCCCTCGCTTTTTTACCTTCCTCGACTCTAAAGAGGGCAGGTACTTAATGACAGCTTGGTGAACTGTGGAGCTGTATTAAAGTCAAGGTGTGTAAATGGTCACCCATCCAACTGGTAACCACGCTCAGTACTGTTTAACCATAGCTTTGGGAAGGCGAGTGCCCTGACCACTAAGCTATCCCGTCCCTTGGGTATCCTGTCAATTATTGTATATCCCAGGAATTACCACCGGTTCTGACTCAGTTCTCTACAAACCTGTTAGATAAAATTGTAAACCAATGTCGTGTACATAAAAACGCACTGAACACTCTACGCATGCGTAGAGAAAGGTGTTGTTTTTGTAGATACGTTTTGGTTTCAACGGATGTTACTGACATAGAAATTGAAGTACGCCAAACAGTTATTCTTTTTTTGTAGATGAGGCATACTGTATTGCACTATATTGTATTGTATTGTGTTGTATTGTATTGCACTGAATTGCATTGTAGTAGTATTAGGCACCCATCAGTCTCGGAAGACTATGGAGTTGCGCTCTAGTCTTTAGAGCTCAAAGCCTGGGCATGTATGCATGGAGGGCAAGCTGTTACCCATGCAGCAGACCCCCCCTCTCTATGGCACTGGAATGATCCATTGGAAAGGCAATGACCGATACGAATGGTTCCAGTACCGTCACAGGAGCCACCATCAGGGATGGTGTCTAAACACGACACCAGTGTGCATGCTGGTTTGTTATAATTTTGTCATCCGTTCCTACCGGCACACGATGGCCTGCTCTTCCGAAAGGTGGAACGGGGTTTTAACGTGTGCGCGAGATGTTCTGCGTGCATTCGCTCACGGGGCCTCGGTTTCGAGTCTCATTCGAATGACTTTGACATTCAGTTCGATTTTTTCGTCAAACTGGGAAGAAAGGGTGAGGCTGGGTACGAACCCCAAAACTCACGGTTTACATATTGGCAGGCGAACGTCTTAACCATCCTGCCACCGTCCTTGCATTGTATGGTATTGTATATCACTATAATGTCACAGAAGAGCACTGTGTGTGAAATTCAGGCTGATCTTCCCGGGAAGAACGTATCGCCACAAGAGCAGCGCCACCCATTAGTCCGTGTTTGCTGTAGTGAGTGGCATGGATGATTCGTACATAGTCAGCTTGTAATATAAGAGAAGTGAGCTGTGCCATGTTCAGTCCTCCCATAATGATCACATCACTGACTCTCCAGGGGCTGAAAGGCCGGGATCTTCCTCTAAGATCATACAGCTGAAAATAAAAGTTTTAAGGGAAAACAAGAAAAATGTTTTGGTTTTTGGCCTCCGCCGCTGTAGTCTAGTGGTTAGGGCGTTGGACTCGTAATCTAAAGGTTGCGGGTTCGATCCCAGCTTTCGGCTTGGCGTTGTGCCCTTGGAAAAGGCACTTTACGGCTATTTTCTCACCCCACCCAGGTGTAAAAGGGGTACCAACCTTTTTTTTGTATTTTGTACCACTTTATGTCACAGCAGATTTCTCTGCGTGAAATTCGGGCTGCTCTCCCCGGGAGAGCGCGTCGCCACATGTGCAGCGCCTACCCATTTTTTTTCTTTTTCCTGCATGCACCTGTATTTGTTTCTCTTGTGTTGGGGTTAACCTGCGATAGACTGGCGTCCTATCCAGGGGGAGTCTATGACTCTCAGTCGCTTAGCGCCACAGAAACCGGATAAGCACCGGCCTGATGAGCCTTAGGCTCGGACAAACACTTAGACGACCCACGTATAAACGTGTATTGGAATCAGATTAAAAGGTAAAGGTGACACATAACCTATCTGGTCGTCGTGGAACAAGGCGTCAGAGATCTCAGCTTCTCTAGGGGCCAGCATGTTGAGGGCGGCGCCCATCTCCTCTCCCTCGCTTCCCTGACCCTAAAGAGGGCAGATACACATTTACAGCTGGGTGAACTGGGGGACTGTACTGAAGCTAAGGCGAGTAAACAGTCACCCATCCAATTTGTAACCACGCTCGATGCTGCTTAACTTAAAGCTGGGGAAAGCGAGTGCTCTGACCACTGAGCTATCCCGTCATCTGTGAGCAGATTGCCAGATAGAAATTCGAAGGAAATGTATCCTAAATAATTATTGTAAGGTAGTTTTTTTGCACACTTTAAATATTTTTAATCCAACCGTTTCATTTCTAAATAGTCCTTTTCCTGTCGTTTCATCTCAATTATTATCATTATTTTTTTCTATATTGTTGTATTAAGTCATATATCTGTGCACATTATTTTTTTTTGCCAAAAACGTTCTTTAAATTTCTTATCTCATTAATTAAGAAATCATTACTACGTAAATCAGTATCCATATCATCATTACCATATTCATTACAGTCAACAGGAAAAAAAATATTTGACCAGTGTCAGAGGCTTGGGAAGAAAACTCGCGTAAGTCTAACGCAATTTTGATCGACTTAAGCAGTTTTTCCAGGCCATTGACGTAGTGTCAAAGTCTTCAGTAGTAGCCTATGTAATACAATGCGTTCTAATACTAAACTTTACAATCATGCTGTTCTATACACCATTTTCCTAACAAAATAAGCACAGACAAAAACTTCACATGTGGCAGAGGTATTTCATTGCATACAGGAAAAAGAAAAAAAATAAGTAGGCGCTGCACTTGTGGCGACACGCTTTCCCCAGGAGGAGCAGCCCAAATTCCACACAGAGAAATCTGCTCTGACATAAAGGGATACAAAATATAACTAAATACACAATTTGCGAATCGGCAAAGAGATGGACGCTGCAGCAGGAACGGACGAGACTAAAACCCAAAGCACTTAGTTGTTTCGACAAGAATGCAGTTATCAAAACGACCCTTGAGAAAACAACTATGTACTTTGAACCTTCGCCTCTTCCGCCATTACTCTTTCTTCATCAACACTATCCATCCCTACCTCTAGGCAGAGAACCCTCTTTCCCTGTATATTTATTATTTTATTTATTTATTTATTTATTTATTCTTTTATTCTTTTATAACGAGGATAATGGAATAATCACTCATGTGCTTTTTTTTTACATCCAGTCCCCGTGTGTATGCAATTTTGTAAATTTACCTATTCCCACCGGCTCACAATGGCCTACTCTTACGACAAGCGAAACAGGATTTCACGTGTGCGCAAGATATTCTGCGTGCGTTTGTACATGGGGCCTCAGTTTATAGTCTCATGCGAAGGACTTTTGGGGAGTGGAGTCATCGCTGATGTTAACTCCAGGAGAAAAATCCCCTCGACCGGGAATCGAACCCGGGTCGTCAAATTGCGAGCGCAATGTTCTGACCACTAGGCTATCCCGTCCCCCTGCATTCATGCACTGTGCACATGTGTATGCCTCTGTAGCCCAGTAATGGGTGATGCATAGGGAAGGGTTGTAGCTGGTTGTTTTCCCAATATTTTTATTTTATTTTATTTTATTTTATACCACTTTATGTCACAGCAGATTTCTCTGCGTGAAATTCGGGCTGCTCTCCCGAGGAGAGCGTGTCGCCACAAGTGCAGCGCCTACCCATTATTTTCCCCCCTCAGGGATGGTGTCTAAACACGACACCTGAGTGCATGCTGGATTTAAAAAAATAGTTTGTCATCTGTCCCCAGTGGCACACAATGGCCTACTCTTCCAAAAACAGGAACAGATTTTTTACTTGTGAGCAAAATATTATGCGTGCGTTCACACACGGGATGTCGGTTTATAGTCTCCTCCGAGGGACTTTTGGGAGGAGTAGAGTCGGCGCTGATGTAACTCCAGGTGGAAAATATCCTTTAAACGGGATTCAAACCCGGGTCAGCAGATCACGAGTGCCGGATGCAACGCTCTAACCATCGAGCGATAAGATATTATGTTCAGAACCTGTGTTGTGCGCTCTCTGTCTCTGTCTCTGTCTGTCTGTCTGTCTGTCTTCTGCTGTCTGTCTGTCTCTGTCTGTCTCTGTCTGTCGTCTGTCTGTCTTCTCTCTTCTCTCTCTCTCTCTCTCTCTCTCTCTCTCTCTCTCTCTCTCTCTCTCTCTCTCTCTCTCTCTCTCTCTCTACCTCTCCCTCTCTCTTATATATACATATATACATGATACCATTTATTATATGTTAACCGTTTCTATGTATGGCTTGTAACCTGCTAGAATTTCTCTTTTTTGAAATAATAAAGTATTTTGAATTGATTTGACTGACTTTGAATCGAAATGAAAAAGTGTGTGTGTGTGGTGCGTGCGTGCATGCATGCGTTCGTGCGTGTGTGTGTGTGTGTGTGTGTGTGTGTGTGTGTGTGTGTGTGTGTCGTGCGTGCGTGCGTGCGTGCGTGTGTGCATGTGTGTGCGTGTGCGTGTGCGTGTGTATGTGTGTGAGAGTGCGTGCGTGTTTGTGTGTATGTGCTTGCGTGCGTGCGTGCTTGCGTGTGATGTGTGAAGTGCGTGCGTGTTTTGTGTGTGTGTGTGCGTGCGTGCGTGCGTGCGTGCGTGCGTGCGTGCGTGCTGTGTGTGTGTGTGTGTGTGTGTGTGTGTGGTGTGTGTGTGTGTGTGTCTGTGTGTGTGTGTGTGTGTGTGTGTGGACAGAGGTGTCGAAGAGCAAAATCCACAAGGGCAGCGGTGAGGAAGAATAAAATCCACAGGAACACGTATATCTTCATCACTATACATCTTTCATTCATCGTCCACTATCACTTAAAGTAGAAGGACGTTAATGCGAAAAAATTAACAACAACAATATGATCAATGTCAATACAGTATAATATGTAGCATGGGGACGGGTAGCTCAGTGGTCAGAGCGCTCGCTTTCCCCTGCCAAGTAAAGCAGCGCCGAGCATGGTTACCAGTTGGATGGGTGACCATTTGCGCTGCCTTGGCTTCAGTACAGTTCCCCCAGTCCACCCAGCTGTAAATGGGTACCTGCCCTCTTTAGAGTCATTGAAGGTAAAGCAGCGAGGGAGAGGAGATGGGCGCCGCCCTCAATATGCTGGCCCCTAGAGAAGCTGAGGCCTCTGATGCTTTGCTCCCCTACGACCACACAGGTTATGGGACACCTTTACCTTTAAGTATCTGTTGTGTGTGTCGCTTCACACTGGTATGACCAAGGGATGCAGACAATCACTACACACTGTGAGGTTTTCCTGCTGTCAGAAGCTGATGACCTGAACAATGACAAAAGCATCAACTCTCACTGCCACACAGGGAGGGAGAGAGAGAGAGCTGCTGTTTTCATCAGTGTAGGGGCCTCAGGACCAGTCTAGATTAATGGACTAGTGTAGTGTAGAGTAGTGTAGTGTTGTATAGTGAAGTGTAGTAAATTGTAGTGTGGTGTGGTGTAGTGTAGTGTAGTGTATTGCAGTGTATTTTATGTGTAGTGTAGTGTAGTTATAGTGTTGTGTCGTGTACTGGAGTCGACACACACATACAAACATATGAACATATGCATGCGTAAACATATGTACGCGCACACATACACATGTACACACGCATAGATCATCTAACAAACAAACACACACACACACACACACACACACACACACACACACACACACACACACACACACACACACACACACACACGCACACACGCACACGCACACGCACACGTACACACACACCAAACAACACATGCACAGAGACACAGACAGACAGACAGACAGACAGACAGACAGACAGACACACACACACACACACACACAAAACACGCAACACACAGCAACTTAGACCGCAGCACCACACACACACACACACACACACACACACACACACACACACACCACACACA
>CM060324.1:62184828-62189828 GCA_030674155.1 Stramonita haemastoma | reverse complement strand
CAATGGGGATGCTCATCGCTGTCTGCTACATCACTGTTCTAGGTCTCTACTTTCTCAGCGCATTCCGGCACCGCATCGACTGCGTTTACGATCCTGCCGAAAGAGCCGTGATGAAGAAAGTAACAGATGGGGAATTTTACAAAGCTCACAAAGAATTCATCGATAATTTGGACAGCTTTGTGTTCGGGGTGGGTCTACCTACAGCTGTGACTGTGGTGGTGATAACAACGACAAAACTGACGACGATGAAGCTTCGTGAGATTGTGACATGGCGTGCTGAAACCTCTTCCTCTTTCTCTGCCCGTGAGGTGGCGCTGACCAAGATGTTGGTAGGGAACTCCATCTTGTTTCTAATCTGTATTTTCCCTGTGGCTGTTCTCAGGTTCAGTTGGCTGTTTGTGCCAGGACTCACGAATTCACAGAACTCCAACTTCTTTTACACCAGTCTGTGGATCAGTGAGGTTTTCACCTTCATCAATGCCAGCCTCAACATCTTTGTGTATTACGCTATGGGGTCCAGATACAGAGAAACCTTGTGGATGCTGTTTGGAAGAAAGACTGAGTCTAAGAAATAAGAAGTTGAACCATGTAACGTTAAGAGTTACAGTCCTGAAGAAGATTTGAAAGTACTGTAGATATATCTCTCTTTCTCTGTCTTTGTATGACTGCCTATCTGTCCTGTCTGCTTGTCTGTCTGTTGTCTGTCTGTCTATCTGCCTGTCAAATTCCAGCTGTCCTGCGGTTGCATTATGTTTATTTTGGGCAGTGTGGGTGTGTGTAGTTCTTTTTTTGGGGGGAGGCTTGTTACATTGGTGTATCTGTTTGTATGTTTGTTTATATCTTTGTTGTTTTTTTGTGCTTCTCAAAATTCTGTACATTTCTGATGCCTCATCCTCTGTGGTGTTCTTGTTCTTCTGTGACATTCCCACACGGCTCATTTTGATCTCTCATACATACTCAGGCTAGTCATGTCACATCCTAAGAATCAGAAGTTCACAGGAAACTGTTCGATGTTAGACCACCGTGTTGCCACCGGCTGGAGAGAGAGAGAGAGAGAGAGAGAGAGAGAGAGAGAGAGAGAGAGAAGAGAGAGAGAGAGAGAGAGAGAGAGAGAGAGAGAGAGAGAGAGAGAGAGAGAGAGAGAAGACAGAAGACAGACAGACAGACAGACAGACAGACAGACAGACAGACAGACAGACAGACAGACAGACAGACAGACAGACAGACAGACAGACAGACAGACAGACAGACAGACAGACAGACAGATAGATAGATTGGTCAACTACTTGGTCCCTTTGGTGGTGATTATTAATGCCTGGTCTCAGCTACAATACGGAGCACACCTCCTACTACCCCCTACTGAGGAGATTACAGAGAAGAAAAGAAGAAGAAGAGAGAAGAAAAGAAGAAGAAGAAGAAGAAGAAGAAGAAGAAGAAGAAGAAGAAGAAGAAGAAAAGAAGAAGAAGAAGAAGAAGAAGAAGAAGAAGAAGAAGAAGAAGAAGAAGAAGAAGAAGAAGAGAAGAAGAGGAAGCAGAAGAAGAAGAAGAAGAAGAAGAAGAAGAAGAAAGAAGAAGAAGAAGAAGAAGAAGAAGAAGAAAGAAGAAATGGAATTTATATAGCGCTATATATTGCAAAAACAAATCAAAGCGCTTGCATTCAACCGATTCTTGCGCATGCAGCCAATAACAGTTTTGATTTTTTAACAAAGTCAGTGTACACACACACACACACACACACACACAACACACACACACACACACACACACACACACACACACACACACACACACACACACACACACACACGGGGGGACGGATAGCCTAGTGGTCAGAACATTGCGCTGGCAATTTGGCGACCCGGGTTCGAGTCCGGTCGAGGAGATTTTTCTCCTGGAGTTGACATCAGCGCTGACTCCACTCTCCCCAAAAGTCCTTCGGATGAGACTATAAACCGAGGCCCCGTGTGCGAACGCACGCAGAACATCTTGCGCACATGTTAAATCCTGTTCTGCTTTTCGTAAGAGTAGGCCATCGTGTGCCGGTGGGAACATATAACATTTACAAAACTGCATACACTCGGGGACTGGATGTAGAAAAGCAAAAGAGTGCTTATCCCATTATCCTCGATATAAAAGAATAAAATAAACACACACACACAACACACACACACACACACACAACACACACACACACACACACACACACACACACACACACACACACACACACACGCACACAGACGCCCACACAGAGGTAAAAACACTTTGGCAGGGTGGTGGATATTTCGAATAACAGTATAGTCACAGAGTGAGACTGAGTAAGACACCCCCCCCCCCCTCCTCCCCCGGAGTGATAACCACCACAACGTCCCTCCAACGCCTTTCTCCCGTAAACTCCGACACCGAAAGCTCTGACAACATTGTCTGTCTTCGGCACTGAAGTGTATGGGGAAACAGGTCACTATGAGAGGAAGGAAGGTTGCAGGATGGTTAAGACGTACGTTCGCCTGCCAACAAGTAAACCGTGAGGTTCTGGGTTCGTACCCAGCCTCGCCCTTTCTTCCCAGTTTTAAGAAAAATCGAACTGAATGTCAAAGTCATTCGGATGGACTATAAACCGAGGCCCAGTGTGCGAACGCACGCAGAGCATCTTGCCCACACGTTAAAACTCTGTTCCGCCTTTTGGAAGAGCAGGCCATCGTGTGCCGGTAGGATCGGATGACAAGATTATATATAAAAAATACCAGCATGCACACAGGTGTGTGTTAGACACCATCCCTGAGGGAAAAAAATTAATGGGTAGGCACTGCACTTGTGGCGACGCGCTCTCCCCGTGGAGAGCAGCCCGTATTTTGCACAGAGAAATCTGCTGTGACATAAAGTGGTATAAAATAAAAGCAAGGAAAACACCCGAATCAGACCATTTTTCTTTTATTGCAAGATGATTCGTCGGAACATGATGATGCAATGATAATGTTATGGAAAGAAACTCGTTTTTAAACTTCTTGATAGAGTTATAAACCTTGATTCCTATCATGATGGTTACATTCCAGTATCAAAAACTACTATGTCGATTTGTTGTGTCAAAATATGATTCATTCTGTAATGTGACACATTAAATCGACATAAATATACACTGTTGCTTTCGTCAATGATGATTTTTATTGTTTCATACAAAAAGATGGACAAAATACGTGTGTGTGTGTGTGTGTGTGTGTGTGTGTGTGTGTGTGTGTGTGTGTGTGTGTGTGTGTGTGTGTGTGTGTGTCTGTGTCTGTGTCTGTGTCTGTGTCTGTGTCTTGTTAGTGTTACACACTTTTTTCTCTAGCAAAAAGAAAAGGTAGGCAATGAGAAAGAGCACATTGCAATCAAAAATTACATTTTTTTTTAAAAAAGTTGTGTAATCTTACACACGCTGAAGCTGCAAGCAGCCAAGACAGACAGACAATCAACCCCCTTAGATGTTTCGACAAGAATCCAGGTGCAGGAAAAAACGCGACCCTTGACAAAACAGCTAGGGAGTCTGTCTGACCATCCGCTGCAAGAGTGGATTACAGCTTAAAGTCTTGAGGGATGTTCAAAGGATAAGCCAGTGGTGCTAGAGCCGAGTGGATAAGGCTGTCTGTCTTCAATTCAGTGGATCATCACGTTGTGGGTTCGAATTTTGGCCCCGTTTGGTGAACGACGTTAAATCCTGTTCCGCTTTTCGTATGAGTAGCCCACCGTGTGCCGGTGTGAACAGATGACAAAATAACTGACAAAACTGCATATACACGTAGACTGGATGTAAAAAAGAACACGATTGCGTATGCCATTATCCTCGATATAAAATAAATAAATAAATGAATACATAAATAAATAAAGAAAAAAAATGAATAGATAGATAAATAGATTAATAAATACATGAATAAATGAATGAATAAATGGATAAATAGATAAATAAAAATGACGTGTTGGAACTCTAACAATCACCTATGTGATTTTTTAAGTGTAGCCCTACCAGTGCGTGATTGTTGTACACACCCTCCGTCTTTCTCACCCTTTGGATGGGACTATAAACTGTGGTTCCCATTTGCGAACGCATACAAAATATCTTGCACACACGTTAAAACCTGTTCCGCTTTTCGGAAGAGTAGGCCATTGTGTGCTGGGAATGGATGACAAAATGTACAAAACTGCATACACACTGGGATTGATTGTAAAAAAAAAATGCATGAGTGCTTTTCGTATTATCCACGAAATAAAAGAATAAAACAAAAATGTAAATCTTAAGAAAATAGTAGGCACCCATCAGTCTCGAAAGACTATGGAGTTGCGCTCTAGTCTTTAGAGCGCAAAGCCTGGGTAAGTAAGTATGGAGAGCAAGCTGTTACCCATGCAGCAGACCCCCCCCCCCCTCTCCACGCCACTGGAATGATCTGTGATTCATGTCAGCATACTGTAGTTTACGGCAACACGAACATACCCAGCATAACCTGTGTATTTTACTGTATCTCTTAGCATTCTCTTCGGTAATCGTCCCACTTTGTTTTCAAGGTGTGTAGTTATCATGACAACTATTTGGCTATGTTCTGTAAAGGTGTTTCACAATATAATCATGGTTATATGACACGTTGCAAAGTGCCGAAGAGACTTGGTTGTTTTGTCAAGAATTCATGCAGAGTAGAGCCTTGATAAAACCGCTAAGATGTTCGGCTCTTTCTTTGTCAGCGAGAAGTCAGCGGCGATGTAACACTCTCTTGCATAATTATTGTATGTTTCATTAATTCATCAGATCGACCAATGGGATCGTATTTCTAATGCGTGATCGTTTATGTTATTTTTGGTTGTTACATTATTGGTGCTGTTGTTGTTGTTGTTGTTGTTGCTGCATCTGTTTTATGTCATTCGTTAAATACTGTCTTTGCTAATAGTTTGTTTTTATTCCCATCCGGAACGCCTGAACTTTCTTTTTCATGTTATTGTGTGCATCAACAAACCTGCTTCTCCACCTATGTGTG
>CM060324.1:62177328-62179828 GCA_030674155.1 Stramonita haemastoma | reverse complement strand
GGTACAGAGGGCGTCTCTTTGTTTCTGTCGCGGACTTTTAATGAGAATATTGATAAAACCAGGGAGTGCAGTCAGGCCTGGATGACTGAAGAAAGAATTAAACACGTAAGTAAGAATGTAGTAAAAATCGGAAAGTAAAATGAAAAAGAAAGATGAGAGAACAAGAAGAGAGGTGAAGATAGAAATATTGAATTGCATTACTAACATCCAAAAGAAAGAAATAAAGAATGCAACCAAAGAAAAAACAAAACAAAAAACGGCAATAGCGAACCCCCCCCCCCCCTAAAAACCCCACACAAAACAAGCCAAAACTGATAAGATAATGGAAAAAACCCAGCTAACGAATTATCCAAGCAACAAGCGAATCAACCAGCCAGCCAACCAAGCAACGAACCAGCCAAACCAAACCCGTAGTTACACAGACCACATACCTGATTACTATATTTTATTTTTAACAGTTTAGGGTATGTTATCTATCCCGTTGGACGCGTCCTAATTTTAATGCCAGAGGCGTTTGATATTGCCTTCCTATGTTTATGCAGGCCATCATTCTCAGAGCTGCCATCGTTTATCACTTTCAGAAATTCCTGTAGCATTCACATCAAGACCAACACCAACAGCCCCCACCCCTCTGATCTGCTTCTTTCAAATTAATAACACCATTAGTTTAAAAAAGAGAGAATGACAAAGAACTTGAATGTTTTATTCCTTAAGGCCAGTCATTCCGATTAATTCTTCATCTTCTGTAGGTTACAATAAATAAATAAATAAAATATATTGAACACTTTATAGTCCCCATCTCACCTTTGCAAAAAAAGAGAATAAAACAAAAGAAAAAAATCTGAAAAACAGAAAAAAAAACTGCCATTATTATTGGCAAACACCACTGCAGAATGGGCATCCTGTGCCCATCCCTATCTATCTATCTATCTATCTATCTATCTATCTATCTATCTATCTATCTATCTATCTATCTATCTATCTATCTATCTATCTATCTATCTATCTATCTATCTGTCTATCTCTCTCTCTATATCTCTATCTACCTATCTATCTACCTACCTATCTACCTATCTATCTATCTTCCTACCTACCTACCTACCTACCTACCTACCTACCTACCTACCTATCTATCTATCTATCTATCTGTCTATATATCTATCTATCTATCTATCTATCTATCTGTCTGTCTGTCTGTCTGTCTGTCTGTCTGTCTGTCTGTCTGTCTGTTCTGTAGTCTGTTGACCATCCACTTCTTCAGGGACAGCGGCTCTTCAGTGCAACATAGGAGAGTTGTTGTTATTGTTGTGCGTTCCCCAGCTTAATAATAATACATGGAATTTGTATAGCGCTATCTCTTGTAAAATCAAATCAAAGCGCTTGCATTTGACCTACAGAGCCACAGATCATGCTGCCACCAGGCGCAAAGATCAACGACGAACAACGATGATCAACTGTTGTTGTCTTGTTGCTGCTGTACACTTTAGAGCGCAAAGCCTGGGCAAGTATGTATGGAGGGCAAGCTGTTACCCATGCAGCAGACCCCCCTTCTCCACGGCACTGGAATGATCCATTGGAAGGGCATTGACCGATACGAATGGTTCCAGTACCGTCGCAGGAGCCACCAGAACGTTGCCATATACCTACAGCCCCGAGCCGCTCTGGGACTCCAACTCCCCGATTTTTCCTCAGGGATGGTGTCTAAACACGACACCTGTGTGCATGCTGGTTTGTTATAATTTTGTCATCCGCTCCTACCGGCACACGATGGCCTACTCTTCCGAAAGGTGGAACGGGGTTTTAACGTGTGCGCAAGATGTTCTGCGTGCATTCGCACACGGGGCCTCGGTTTCGAGTCTCATCCGAAGCTTAACACTCTGGGGGTCACCCAGAATGTGCACTCGGACTCACTCATCCCACCTGGAAATCACTGTGAGATAGAAATTACACACTGGATGAGAAGTTTGCGTGTATGACTGTTTATAGGCAGCCATACTCCGACTTCAAATGATTTTTTTTCTCCTGTAAATAAAAGAGAGTGCAAATTGTTAAATTAAAAGCTTGTCATGGAAGAAGGCAATCTCAACACATAATATAACAATATAACAACATTTTAGTGTTAGGCCTTTGCAATGAGCTGACATCAATAACTGGTACAGCTTTTGGCTTGGTTGATCGGTCTAGGTGGTAACGCGCCTGTCTAGAAAGCAAAAAGTCTGGGTTGGAGTGTGTGGTGGTTCAATTACCGTATTGGCTCAAAACACCATCCATTAGACCATGAATGGTGGCCTGGGTGCTAGTCTTTCTGATGAGACGATAAACCGAAATCCCGTGTTTTACTCATAATTAGCGCACGTTAAATAATCCACGGAAGCAAGATAGTTGTCCTTGGAAAAAAACATGTTGAAAAAAAGCCACGCTGATAGGGAAACAAATAAAGTTGCAAACGGGAAAAGGAAAACAGTAGTGGGTGGCGTTGCTATTGTGGCGATGCATTCAC
>CM060324.1:62159828-62172328 GCA_030674155.1 Stramonita haemastoma | reverse complement strand
AGTAGTAGTAGTAGTAGTAGTAAGTAGTAGTAGTAGTAGTAGTAGTAGTAGTAGTAGTAGTAGTGTTGCAAAAGACATGAGCAAATTACAACAGACTAATCATGAGTCCAGAAGGAAGTGGTCAGTTTTCACAGCAGTGTGTTCCGCCAGGAAATAAATCTCTTCAACCTGTTCCCCAATGAACTGGTACAAATTTTAAGTGTGTTCACTGTCTTTTTTACATACTTAGTATTCTACCAGTTTCTACTGTGCACAACTCATCATTTTACTTCCTTGTCGTGCATTTAAGTTACTGACACAACTAACTAAATGAAAAGGCATCAGTATCGTTGTTATTTCAATAACACACTTTTCGTGATCGAAAACTGCTTTGAATTTTGTGATAATCAAATCAAAATGGCCATTTGGTACTTGTCAGTGACATGCGAACATGTTACTGCAGTGACACAATTATCGTTTTACAAGATTAGTGAATGTTTCACTTTCATGTTTTGTTGTTGTTGCTGCCTTATTTGTGCCATCAAAATAAAATGTATACAGTGCTTTCTTACCTCTCTGTAGAGATACCACAAAAACACCTTTACAATAACCGAACAAAACAATATACAGGTGTACAAACATCTCCAATTCAAATACTCATTTGTAACATTCTGTGTAAATTCTTCATTATCTCTTTTCCTGCTGAAACTGGTCAGAGCGCTCCCTTCCCCCAGCCAAGTTGAGCAGCGTCAAGATTGGTTACCAGTTGGATGGGTGACTGTTAGCCCACATTGGCTTCAGTACAGTCCCCCCAGTTCACCTAGCTGTAAATGGGTACCTGCCCTCTTTAGGGTCAGGGAAGGTAAAGCAGCGAAGAAGAGGAGATGGGCACCGCCCTCAATATGCTGGCCCCTAGAGTACTGAGGTCTCAGACGCCTCGCTCCCCCTACGACCACACAGGTTATGGAACACCTTTACCTTAGACTGTTCTAGAAAGAAGACAAAATGACGCTGATCCTGAGTTCCAGACAGATGGGGCTGATTACGCATCCTCAAGGCCAGAAGTCCGCAGACAACCAATCCATCTCAGGTTGCTACGGAACCAGCAGCCAGAGGGGCCCTGCACTGCTGCTGGGTCGCTTTGGTGGTGTTCGGTAGTGCCCGTTCTGAGCTGCCATAACGCAAGCTAAGTTTCCCAATGACAAGAATGGTATATTGGTTTCCAAGCCAGACAGAGTGACACCCCCCTGCCCCCCCCCCCCCCAACCACCCCCCCCCCCCAACCCCCCCCCCCCCCCCCCCCCCCCCCCCCCCCCCCCCCCCCCCCGCAAGCTGACCCACCCAATGACAAGAATGGTATCTTAGTTCCGAAGGCAGACAAAGTGACATGCCCCCCCTCGCGTCCACCCCCCCCCCCCCCTGCCGCAAGCTGACCACTCAACGATTCTCTGTCCTCAACCTCCAAACCCGAAAAGCTTTGACGCATACTCACCACAGTCCAAGAAGAGAAGAGAAAACCAGAAGAGGGGCCACCATGACATTGGTGACATCTTGCACACACCGTTATATCCTGTTCCGCTTTTCTTAAGAGTAGGTCGTTGTGTGCTTGTGAGAACAGATGACAAGATTTACAAAACTGCATACACATGGGGAGCGGATGTAAACAAGCACATGAGTGCTTATGCCATTATCCTAGATTATAAAAGAAGAACTTGAAAATGAACATGAAAAGTGGATGAAGCTCTATGGTGGGTCCCAGTCATACCAGTGAGCTCAATGCAGACTCACTGAGAGTGACGTCGCCAGGTCTTAGAAAAAAACCCACAAATCCCTGTGACTATGGGATTCAAACCCGCTGATCCCAGTGCCCTAACCACTGCGCTTTAAAGGCTGGTCATATCTACTACTTTTGCTCATGATCTGTTTCAGGTTGTCAAGTCAAGTCAAGTCAAGTCAAGTCAAGGTGACATTTGCAAAACTGCATACACACGGGGACTGGATGTAAAAAAAGCACAATAGTGCTTATTCCATTATCCTCGATATGAAAGAATAAATCAATCAATAAGCACAACAGTGCTTATTCCATTATCCTCGATAAAAAGAATAAATCAATCAATCAATCAAGCCAGTCAAGGCAATAACCTGTTTCAGTATTTCTGCTTGATTCCACAGCATACTGACCTAGCTGGTGTTTATAGTTATACATCTTAAAACTGCCCTGACAAACATAACATTTCAATGGTGCAGAACGTATTAAGTATAAAATTTTGCTAGCATTTCTCTTTGTGCCCGGTGGCTCAGTGTAGACAGACAGACAGCAACAAATCAAACCGAACCCAACCCAACCCAACCCAACCCAACCGAATCGAATCAAATCAAATCAAATCAAATCAAATCAAATCGAATCGAATCAAATCAAAATCAAACCAAATCAAACCAACATCTCCAGTGCCTTGTTCCAGAATGCTGGAAGCCAACAATCACTCCCTCCACACGACTGGCCCCTGATTTGTCCAACCTGACATTCCATGATGGCTGCCGCGCAGACGCAGAAGTGGTGTTCACTGAAGCGGAACACTCTGAAGGTCACGGCCACCACGCCATCACCAGTTCAGAGGTGGAAGTCATCTCCCGCAAGGTCAAGGACGCTTTGCTGATCCTCTTGTTTCTGATTGGCGGACCGGCAAACGTCATCAACATGGCGGTGTTTTACAAACAAGGCTTGAAGGATCGGGTCAATCTGTGTCTCTTTGCTCTGTCCCTGTCGGATCTTGTTCACCTGATTATGGCTATGATTCACCATGGAGAACAGTTGTATCGCAGTTTTACCACCAAGGACAAAATTGGCCCCGTGGACACTTTCCTGACCAACAACAACCTGTTAGGATTGATGGGGTTCAATTACGTCTCCTACATTCTCTCCTCCATCATCGCCTGTGAGAGATGTCTCTGCGTCCTCAACCCTCTCAAATTCCAGACTCTGCTACGTACACGGTCGATGGCTTTGATTATTGTTGCCGCTTATTTTCTAGTCCTTGGTCTGTACTTCATCAGTGCGTTCCGTCACCGCGTCGCCTGTGTGTACGACCCTGCAACTGCGTCAGTGGTAAAGACAGGAATTTATGGAGAGTTTTACAAAGCTCACAAAGAATTCGTCGATACTCAAGACAGCGTTGTGTTCAGTGTTGGTCTCCCTGCGGCTGTGACGATTGTGGTGATCACCACGACGAAACTGACGACGGTGAAGCTTCGTGAGATTGTGACGTGGCGTGCTAAAAACCTCTTCCTCTTTCTCTGCCCGTGAGGTGGCGCTGACTAAGATGTTGGTTAGGGAACTCCATCTTGTTTCTGGTCTGCATCTTCCCTGTTTCTGTACTCCGACTGTGTTGGCTGCTCGTGCAAGGGCAGGCAGATTTTCAGCGGAATGTGAATTTTCTTTACAAACCACGGTGTGGCTTGGGGAAGTCTTTACCTTCATCAATGCCAGTCTCAACATCTTTGTGTACTATGTCATGGGGTCTCGCTTCAGAGAAACCTTCTGGGCCTTGTTTGGGAGAAAAGTTCAACCAAAGAAAGAGGAAAAAAGCCACGGGGGATAAACGGGTGTAAACTATAATTATGTACTTAATGCCATCTATATCGATAGTAAAATGAAGTTTATACGTTCCTGTTTTCTTGATCCTATCTAAGATGAAAGTTATTTATGGTGGAATGCAAATACTTACAACTACAACTGTAAAAAAATTTAAAAATTTATCTGTGGTTTATTTTTTGGTAAGAAAAAATGTCAATGAACGTTAAGTTTGGTCATGGTTTGTTTATATTTAGTAACATCTACCAAGACATTTTCCGATTAGCATTACCAAGTCATTTTCATTTAATTAGCTTTTGCGAGTTTCTTCGCAGACCGTTTGTTTTAGTGTTGTCCCTAGAGCTGTTGTTTATCAATCGAGGCCCCGTGTGTGAACGCACGCAGAACATCTTGCGCACACGTTAAATCCTGTTCCGCTTTTCGTAAGAGTAGGCCACTGTGTGCCGGTGGGGAACATACGACAAAATTTACAAAACTGCCTACACCACAGAGACTGGATGTAAAAAAAAAGCACATAAGTGCTTATTCTATTATCTTCGATATAAAAGAACAAAAATAATGCATGAAAAAATAAATGACACACACGCACACGCACACGCACAAAACACACACGCGCGCGCGCGCGCACAACACACTCAAGAGGGTCACTGTAGCACAGTGGTTAACACCATTTGACTATAGTCCCACAGGCCCATGAAGTCGTGGGTTTTTAAAACTCGGCAGCGTTTGGGGGTTAAGGGGGGGGGGGGGGAGGATGTTTGGGAATCTCTCAAGTCAACCATAAAATTTTGCAGACCTGCCAATGCCCATATCTCTTCATGTACATACACATGCATGCAGAAGATTTACTCTGTCTGTCTTGTCTGTCTGTCTGTTTGTCTGCCTGTCTGTGTCTCTGTCTGCCTGTCTGTGTCTCTGTCTGTGTCTCTGTCTGTCTGTCTGTCTGTCTGTCTGTCTGTCTGTCTGTCTCTGTCCTCTCCCCTCTCTCTCTCTCTCTCTCTCTCTCTCTCTCCCCTCTCTCTCTCTCTCTCTACTCCTCTCTCTCTCTCTCTCTCTCTCTCTCTCTCTCTCTCTCATCTCCTTGGGGAATGTTTCTATAACCCAATGAATGTTGACATAAACTGAGGGATCTTTAACGTGAGTATATGGTCCTCTGCATGCATACACACACAAATAGGATGAAAATAATTCAAGTTGACCAAGGACATCATTTTTTTTTTTTTAAAATCCACCCTCAATTCACCAGAAATCGCTGACGAGATTTGAACCCATGATATCATTAATCCACGGGATGGAATTGTATTGTATTGTATTGTATTGTATTGTAATTGTATTGTAATTGTATTGTATCAGGAAGGCGGTGGCAGGATGGTTTTAAAACGTTCGCCTGCCAATATGTAAATCGTGAGTTTCTGGGTTCGTACCCAGCCTCGCCTTTTTTCCCAGTTTGACGAAAAAATCGAACTGAATGTCAAAGTCATTCGGATGAGACTCGAAACCGAGGCCCCCGGTGTGAATGCACGCATAACATCTGCGCACACGTTAAAAACCCCGTTCCACCTTTCGGAAGAGTAGGCCATCGTGTGCCGGTAGGAGCGGATGACAAATTATAAAAAACCAGCATGCACACAGGTGTCGTGTTTAGACACCATCCCTGAGGAAAAATCGGGAGTTGGAGTCCCAGAGCGGCTCGGGGCTGTAGGTATATGGCAACGTTCTGGTGGCTCCTGCGACGGTATTGGAACCATTCGTATCGGTCAATGCCCTTCCAATGGATCATTCCAGTGCCGTGGAGAGGGGGGGGGGTCTGCTGCATGGGTAACAGCTTGCCCTCCAAACATACTTGCTCAGGCTTTGCGCTCTAAAGACTAGAGCGCAACTCCATAGTCTCCGAGACTGATGAGTGCCTACTACTACTGTATTATGTTGTATTGTATTATGTTGTATTGTATCATATTGTACTGTGTTGTGTTGCGTTGTATTGTACTATATTTTGCTGTGTTGTGTTGTGTTGTATTGTACTTGCATTTCATTGTGTTGTGATGTATTGTATTATATTTGTGTTGTGGTGTATTGTTTTGCTGTGTGTTGTTTTGTATTGTGTTGTGTTGTGTTGCATTGCATTATATCGTGTTATGTTGTGTTGTGGTGTAATAATGTGTTGTGTTATTGTGTATTGTATTGTTTTGTAGTATTTTGTATTGTATTGCTCGTAGATCCCACGATTTCATGGATCCATGGGATGGAAGTAGCGTGTATTGCATTGTATTGGATTATGCTGTATTGTTTTGTTTTGTTTTATGTTGTATTGTATTGTTTTGTTTTGTTTTGGATTATGTTGCATTTTATTGTTTTACTTTGTTTTGTTTTGTCCGTAGGCATCCCTCAGTCTCGGAAGACTATGGAGTTGAGATTGATCACGATCACGTGTCACACGCTTGTGATCAGCTGTAACAGAGTGAGATCGTTTGTAACATGTTTGTGATCGATCGTAACAGAGTGTGATCATTTGTGACATATTTCCGATCGATTGTCACATGATTATTTGTGATCAATTGTCGCATGTCTATGATCGTAACAGAGTGCGATTGACTGTGACACATTAGAGATCAATTGTATCATGTCGCAATTGAACGCACTCTGTTGCGATCGATAATAAATGTCACGATTTGAACCCGCGCAGTTGCGATCGTTCAAATATGTGCACTGTATAGTGTCACACCCGAATGATGTGTCATGTCATGTTCGAATCTGCAAGATGTTATGATTGAACGTTGTGTTATGTAATGACAGTTTGTGTGTGTCACACCGGAATGCGGTGTTGCGTTGCAACCAAACCTGTTTCATGTTGCATCCAAAACAATGTATCCGTGTCACAACCGAATCCTCTGTCCACGTCACGACCGATTCATGGGCCCATGTCACCACCGACCCTTATGCCCGCGTCACGGTCGAACACGGTGTCTGTGTTACGGTCGAACCTTTTATCTGTCCCTTGTTAGTCTTACGCACAATTGCAAACCCATATGCATTTATGCACCAGGGCAGGGGGAACTGAAAAACTCAAACTAAAACATAAACAAATGAAAAAAATACAATAGTTTGTCAACAGGGCTTCTAAATAAACAGTTGACGATTTCAAACATAATTACATTATTAGCCAATATTTTGTCCAAATGACATTAATTCGAACTTTATCCTGTGCAAAATGCATACTGTAGCGCTGCTGCTGCTACTACTACTACTACTACTGCTGCTGCTACTACTTCTTCCACTACTACTACTGCTGCTGCTACTACTTTCACTACTAATACTGCTGCTGCTGCTACCTCTACTGCTGCTGCTGCTGCTACTACTTCAACTACTAATACTACTGCTGCTGCTGCCACTACTACTACTGCTGCTGCCACGACTGCTGCTGCCACTACTGCTGCTGCTACTACTACTACCACTACTGCTACTACCACCACTACTGCTACTACTGCTGCTACTACTTCAACTAGTAACACTACTGCTACTTCTTCTACCACTACTGCTGCTGCTACTACTACCACCACTACTATTGCTGCTGTTGCTACTACTTCAACTACTACTGCTGCCGCTACTACTACCAAAAGATACAGACACCCAATGGGCACTATGTGAACACTACTACAAGCACTATATAAATTCCATGTATTATTATTATCATTATCATTACCCTTCTTATTATTATTATCCTTCTTATTATCATAGTAAGAGATTGGATATATGTGATGCCCCATCTCTGGACAAACCTCGGGAATATGGCACAGATGGTCAGTGTAGAATTCTAAATAGAGGTTACATAAATTACATTTCACCGTGAAGGCGAAGTGTTTGCAACGGCGAGTTTTCGACCACTACGCAAGGAAACAGAGCATCGACAATTCACAGGTGTGTCTCGAAATAGAAACACAACGCTGCGATTGTGCGCCCTGATCACATGGGAGATAATCTACTTTCCACCCCATCACATTAGTAGTAGTAGTAGTAGTAGTATTGTAGTAGTAGTAGTAGTAGTAAGTAGTAGTAGTAGTAGTAGTAGTAGTAGTAGTAGTAATGGAGTTCAATGCACAGACGTTCTCACAGATGAGCAGTGTAGGCATGGGCGGTAAGTCTAGTCCAGTCTGCACCTGCTTATCTATGGCACATCTCCATCACTGCACTGTCAATCAGTATAATTATGGGCGTTAAGAAGCTCTTTTGGTTTGGATGCCGTGCAACATCCCTGCTTCAATTCTTAATTTTCATTAATTTTTCGAACACATTTTAAGATTTTCTGATGCATAATCTTATAATAACTATTCAGCTTGCTTCGTGCAATGCTCTTTTATAAATGGAGTGATCTGTTTCTATCACAGGATTTCGCAAACCCAAACACTTGCGCACTTCCCCACACATGTGCAAAAATAACATGGAACTAACTTGTAATAGTAGTGCAGTGTGTTGCCTAGCTGTCCTTGTTTACCGAAAGCTAAATGATCAAAATAGTACCGCTTTTCTTTCCATGTCCAACGCTGAGACAGCAACCACTGTTGTGAGCGAAAATGTGACTCTCCACCACATAAGGAGTCGAATTGCACCAGAGGTCAATATTTAGTTATTAACATGTTATTAATTTGCAATAAAATGGCTATGTAATACAACAAACAGATTAAAAATCTAACTATTCTATCAAAAGTTATTACAGCTTGAAATGATAGACTGCAAGAAATGACAAAATGAGAAACTGACAAGTTAAGCATCCTAATAATAGGTGGTCAGAATGAGGGCTTGGGTATTTTCAAAGCACGTTTAAAGGCAAAAGGAAACAAAATTATGCCTTGATATTTCACTGCAAGATAGAATAATGGCTATAGTTTTATAATCAATCAAAATATTAAGATCGACAACTTGACGCCCGCCTGACTTTTATGGCTCCCAGAGGAAAAGTGGGTCAGGTGTCAGCGACTCATTTCGTGGTGGAGCGTCACAAATGAGCCCCGCTGTAGTTAACCACTGGACAAGATAGACCCAGCACATTCTACCTCAGCGTGGGGGAAAACTGTTATTATTTTAAATTTTTCGGGGGGGGGGGGGGGGAAAGCAGGAGAATGGACCAAGAAGGCAGGAAATAGACAAGAAGGAGGTGACAGGAAGAAAAGGAACAGGGAGGGATAGAAAAGAGGCCATTTCTTGGCACAGAATTTCCAGAAGGTGGGAATGCTATTATTATGCTTACAGGCTCTTGGCATCCCCATGTGTGACACATCCCTTTTTTTTGCTTTCCAACATTTTTTTTTAACAACATTTTGTACCACTGTTGATTTCTTTAGAAGAACGGTGGCAGGATGGTTAAGACGTTCGCCTGCCAATATGTGAATCGTGAGTTTCTGGGTTCGTACCCAGCCTCCCCCTTTCTTCCCAGTTTGACGAAAAAATCGTACTGAATGTCAAAGTCATTCGGATATGACTCAAAACCGAGGCCCCGTGTGCGAATGCACGCAGAACATCTTGCGCACACGTTAAAACCCCGTTCCACCTTTCGGAAGAGTAGGCCATCGTGTGCCGGTAGGAACGGATGACAAAATTATAACAAACCAGCATGCACACAGGTGTCGTGTTTAGACACCATCCCTGAGGAAAAATCGGGGAGTTGGAGTCCCAGAGCGGCTCGGGGCTGTATTTTTTTTTTTTTTTTTTTTTGTATTTTGTACCACTTTATGTCACGGCAGATTTCTCTGCGTGAAATTCGGGCTGCTCTCCCCGGGGAGAGCGCGTCGCCACATGTGCAGCGCCTACCCATTTTTTCCTCTCTTTTTTCTGCATGCAAGTGTATTTGTTTCCCTATCAGAGTGGCTTTTTTCTACAGAATTTTGCCAGGGACAACCCCCTTGTTGCCGTGGGTTCTTTTACGTGCGCTAAATAGTGATGTGTAACACACGGGACCTCGGTTTATCGTCTCATCCGAAAGACTAGCGCCCAGACCACCACTCATGGTCTAATGGATGGGGAAAAAGTTTTGGGTCCAAACGGGGTACGAACCCCGCACACTCCGACCCGAACTTTTTGCTTTCTAGGCAAGGCGCGTGACCACCTAGACCACCGATCCACTGTAGGTATATGGCAACGTTCTGGTGGCTCCTGCGACGGTATTGGAACCACTCGTATCGGTCAATGCCCTTCCAATGGATCATTCCAGTGCCGTGGAGAGGGGGGGGGGGGGGTCTGCTGCATGGGTAACAGCTTGCCCTCCATACATACTTGCCCAGGCTTTGCGCTCTAAAGACTAGAGCGCAACTCCATAGTCTTCCGAGACTGATGAGTGCCTACTACTACTGATTTCTTTATGTCGATGTAATTTTAGTACTTCCTCTCGTTTAGAATTCTTCTCCGGGCTTCACACAAGACTATCGATATCTTTTAGTTTGCCAGTACATAGTTCTATTGTTATTCATATGGAACAATTATGTGCACAATGTTTAGGTGTGGCCTACTGTAAGTATATTATGACTTGCACGTGAATGCCAATTATTTGTTCTGCCTACCTGACTAATCTTAGTTTTTTGTTTTGTTTTTTAAAAATTGTACCACTGTGTGTCACAGCAGATTTCTCGGCGTGAAATTCGGGCTGTGCTGTCCTTCCCGAGGGAGAGCGCGTCGCCACAAGTGCAGCGCCTACCCATTTTTTTCCCATTTTCCTGCATGCAACTGTATTTGTTTCCCTATCAGAGTGGCTTTTTTCTACAGAATTTTGCCAGGGTCAACCCCCATGTTGCCGTGGGTTATTTTACGTGCGCTAAAAAGTGATGAATAGTGATTTGTTTCACCTCTAGATAGGGCATCTAGAAACCCTCTGCACAGCTTGTGGGTAGGAGTGGTGTTCAGAACATTGACCAATCCACGCTTCTTTTGGTGGGCCGCGGTCATTTTTTGTTTTAGATGCTTTCCACTTTTCTTTGCTTCTGTTTACTTTAATTCTTCATTCAAATCTGAATCTTTTCTACACTCTGCTGTCACTATATGCAAGAGAGTTTTCATTCAAATGTTAATCTTTTTTTTTATATTCTACTGCAACTATATGCAAGACAGTCTTCATTCAAATCTAAATCTTTTCTAGACCGACCTGCCACTATACGCAAGAGAGTTTTCCCTTTCCGGTAAAACTGACATGCGCATAACAACAGGATAGCAGACTTTTCCCAGAGTGAACGTGTCTGTAGCAGCATGCTGAAAACAGAAAGCCCTCGCCTGACAGCTCCTGTTGTAAGGTCTACTTGAGTTTCGAGTGTAGTCAGTTGAGAGAATACCTTAACTTACTGTGGACTCAGACTTGGCTGATTGACGGTTCCAAAAGGGCCCCAAACCATGCTTTTTTTTACAATAAAAAATTGATGGATACATTTATGAAGATCTCCCTGGGTGAATTTGAACAATTCATGCAGTAAAAAATGTCTTAAGAAACAGGTTACTTCAACTTGTTATAGATAAAAAGGTTTAGGAGTTTTGAAACATTTAGTTTTGGCGGCCATATTGGATTGTTTTCATGGCAACAGTGCAGAACACTGGGTAATTCTTTGATTTTTATGCATTACAAGTGCTGTCTTTTCAATATATGGCATTACATTTCAATATGAGCTTGTAAACAAAATTTCGTCAGTTACGACCCCCATGTTCCACCTGGGTTAGTGGCCCCTGAGGTTGTGAAATAATAAAAAAAAAATCTACAAATCAAACAGAAAATATAAACAAATCAAAAGAGACAAAGTGATCAATAATAATATATAAAAATATAACAAAGCAAAAAACAAATGGTGCTAAGTTTTCACGCTCATCAGTGTTGACATTTTATGTCTACCGAGTGTTGGTCACCTAAAACAAAACAGACAGTGTTCTCATTTTTAAAAAGAAAAGAAAAAGCTGCAACCAAGTAGACAGACAGCAGAAAGTGATAAAACAAGAAATGTACTAGTATTTTTTTTTGGTAATTGGTGGTCAGAATAACGGAGTGGGAGTTTTCAAATGCTTTTAAAGGGAAACAAAAATACGCCTTGATACTTCAGTACAAGGTAGAAAAATGGTTTTTGTTTATAATCAATCAAAATCTCAAAACTGGCAACTTGTTCCCATCTGACTAAAATGGCTTCTAGGAGAAAAGTGGGTTATTTATTTATTATTTATTTACTATTGAGAAAAAAGTAGTGAGGAAAGACAAGTGCAGGTACCAACTTCTCAATCATTTTGAAAATGACTTATCAAAGATTCAACAAATAAAAATTGAAATGAAAATAAATTCTAGGGAATAATGTCCTTCAGTGTCAGCATTGTAGACATTTCTGAGTAAGCATCATGTTTTTGGCCTGACCTGACTCGAGTTTCGGCTCCTGGATGAGCCTCATCAAGGTCCCGGCGGTTATTATTTATTTATTCTTTATATCGAGGATAATGGAATTAGCACTCGTGTGCTTTTTTTTACATCTAGTCCCCGTGTGTATGAAGTTTTGTAAATAATGTCATCTGTTCCCACCGGCACACAATGGCCTACTCTTACGAAAAGTGGGACAGGATTTAGTGTATGCGCAAGGTCATTTGCGTACGTTCGCACACAGGGCCTCGGTTTATAGTCTCATCCGAAGGACTTTTGGGGAGAGTGGAGTCAGCACTGATGTTAACTCCAGGAGAAAAATCATCTAGAACGGGAATCGAACCCGGGTCGTCAAATTGCAAGCGCAATGTTCTGACCACTAGGTTATCCCTTCCTGGGTGAGGTGCAAAGTGACTTATTTCCTGACGGAGCATCACATAATTATTAGATTTAAGATTTAGGGTTTTAACACGTACAGACAACGCAAACCGAGCACGGAAAACCTCGAATCAAAATATGGCTTTCTCTGAAAAACTGTCAAAGTTTCGGAGTCGTTTTAAACTG
>CM060324.1:62142328-62157328 GCA_030674155.1 Stramonita haemastoma | reverse complement strand
ACATGGGGACTGCATGTAAAAAAGCACAAGATTGCTTATCCCATTATCCTCGATATAAAAGAATAAAAGAATAAATAAATAATAAATAATAAATAATATATATAATTAATAGTGTATTTATTGAATTGTGTCGTATCTAATATAATATATTGCCTTGTTTTGTACGCGTTTTATTATAAACCATGTTCACTAGTGTCAGGTATTTCTGCATAAATGTTTGAGGTGTTACTCCTTTGTGATAGAAAGTGTTGCTACTCGTGCATCGGTACGTTCTTTTTTCAATTTTTGTTTGGGTTTTTCAATCTTTGTTGGTTTCTCGATCTTTGTGGGTTTTTCAATTTTTGTGGCTTTTTATCTTGTGCTTTACTATCTTTGTGGCTTTTTCTATCTTTGTGGCTTTTTCATTTTGGTTTCAATCTTTGTGGGTTTTTCTATCTGTATAGGTTTTTCAATCTTTGTGGCTTTTTCAATCTTTATGCGTGTGCGCGCTTCCTAGCAGAGTGGCCGCAGGGTTACGTGTTCTTTGAATTGAATTGATTTGAATATTTCCTGTTTGCGAGAGTATTTATCTCCTGATGAGAAAAAGTTTATGGACATGAACTTACCAATTTTCTTGTTGCTGTGATTTTTTGTACTTAAGCTGATAATATTAAGCTTACGTGATCTTTCTTTGTCGCCTGATTTAAAAGATGTACTTAGATGTACTGAGAGAGAGAGGTGGCAATATCCATATAGGGACGTTGTAGAAGATGAGGCAGCTATTTTGTGCATGATGATCAATGGTAATGACAGTGATGTAATGATGCTGTGTATAGTGATGGTAATAGATGGGGCATTGTAATGATGTCTGTGTATTAGTGATGGTAATGAGGTGATGTAAATGATGCTGTTGTAAAGAATGGTAATGGAGGTAAATGAATTGAAAGGCTTTTATGTATGGTAAGATGGGTGATGTTAATGATTGCAGTGTATAGTGATGGGGAAATGAGTGATGTAAATCATCACGTGTAATAGTGATGGTAAATTGAGGAGTGATGTAAAATTTGTGTGTATTTATTTTGTGATAATGATTGAGGGTTGTCTTAATGTTGCCTAGTGTATATGTGATGAAATGACTGAATTAAAGATGCTGATTATAGTGATGGTAATGAGGGTGATGTAATGATGCTGTGTATAGTGAAGGATAGGGGAAAATAAGCCCTTAGATGGAGACCATTCTCATGATCCCTCGCTCTCTGAATATCATGCCCTAGCAATAGACCCCATTTCTACCAGTAGAGTAAAACGAGCACAACACCCAAACAAGATACCATCAGTAACACGAGCAATGAAAATATCGATAGGAGATAAACCAATGAACATTTGACAAGGAACCTTTTCAATTGTTCTAAGAATAAGATGGTGAGGCGATGTTCATATGTTTCAAGTGTATACAACAATAATATCTTGGGGTAAACATACACAGTAAAGAAAAAGTGCCGAGACATGAATACCAAACAAACAAAACTTCACAAATCGGTCATCGAAATACAAATAACTGAAATATAAAAATTAAGGGAAAGCTATGTATCCCCAAACCCTTTTGTTCCTGTTTATTTTTATTTTTAGATTGAATCATATTGATTTTGTCGGTTTGTCTTTCTTTAGTTTGGTTTTTCTTTGATAGCGCTATCTAAAATGACTCAGAACTGTCAACAGACCACTGAATACCGAGTGTCATTCATAGACTACACATGTAGTAGTCTAGAACAACACAACATTAAAGATATTTTGGACTAAAAAATAAACAGTCAAAAGTAGACTACACGTGTAGTAGTTTACAACACAACATTAAAAATACTTTGGACTAAAAATAAAGACAAACGTAGACTACACGTGTAGTAGTTTACAACACAACATTAAAGATATTTTGGACTGAACATAAACAGTCAAAAGTAATCATCATCCAGTGCAAGCTGAAAATCACAATAGTCGAACAACATTAAAGATATTGTGGACTAAAAACAACATAAGCAATCCATCCAGTGAAAGCTGAAAAGTACTATGGCTGAAGGGTCAGACAGTGGCTATCCTCACAGCACAGGTTTCAGCATGAATCTTCAGACAGCACTCAGTCAATGCATGGGGGTTTGCCCAGAATCCCTCCAAACGTCACCATCACTGACAGCTGGTGCTTCGGAGTTCAGTTCAGCGACATCGAACATTTACCAGCAAAGAAAGATGAAGGTTTCATTACTCCGGAAATAGAATCCACTGTACGTCGAGTGAAAGATTGGACTCTGGCATTCTTGTTTCTAATCGGTGGACCAGGGAATATCATTAATATTTTGGTGTTCTACAAACAGGGTCTCAAGGATCGTGTCAACCTGTGTCTCTTTGCTCTGTCCCTGACTGACGAGTTTCACATGATCATGGGCATGTTTCCATCATGGGGAACAGTTGCATCTGCAGTTGACGACCAAGGATCAGTTTGGACCGTTTGACACTTTCTTAACCAACCATAATTCTTTGGGTTTGTTTGGATTCAATTTTATTTCTTACATCCTTTCCGCAATCATCGCTACAGAACGATGTCTATGTATCGTCAACCCTCTGAAATTCCAGTCCTTGCTGAAAACAAAGACGATGGCTATATTCATTACCGTTGTGTATGTGTTGGTGTTAGGTCTGTGCGTTATCACCACCTTTCGATACGCATCGGCTGTGTGTACAACCCACTCTCTAACAGCATAATCAAAACGGGTGTAAGTGGAGAGTTTTACAAAGCTAACAAAGATTTCATCGACAATTTAGAAAGCTTCGTGTTCGGTGTGGGACTACCAGGGGTAGTGATGGTGATTGTGATAACAACACGAGAATAACGACAGTGAAACTTCGCGAAGTTGTGACGTGGCGTGCTGAAACCTCTACCACTATCTCTGCCCGTGAGGTGGCGCTGACTAAGATGTTGGTAGGGAACTCCATCTTGTTTCTGGTCTGTCTGTGTCCTGTGGCTCTCATCCGCTTTGGCTGGCTGTTTCTGCCAGGTATGAACACAGGGCTTCAGAACCAGTATTTCTTCTTGGCTACGTTCTGGTTTGCGGAATTGTTCACCTACATCAATGCCAGCCTCAACATTTTTGTGTACTATATCATGGGTTCCAGGTACAGAGAAACGTTCTGGTCTCTGTGTGGTGGAAAGCCAGGACAGAAAGAGGTAGAGAAGTGAACACTAGATTTTTGATTTGTGACGCTCTACCACGAAATGAGTTGCTTAGCACATTACCCAATTTTGCGCTAGGAGCCATTAAAGGCAGGTGGGGGTCATTGTTGTCAATTTTGAGATTTTGATTGATTATTAAACTATGTCCGTTATTCTACCTTTTAATGAAATATCAAGGCATATTCTTTTATTTACTTTGTTTTTTAATGTGTTTTGAAAATACCCAAGCCCTCATTCTGTCAACCTGTTAAGAAAATAAACTTGTCTATTTCTCATTTTGTCACATCCTGCAGTCTATCATTTCAATTTGTCATAACTTTACACAGAATTGTCCGATTTTCAATCTACTTTTTTGTATTGAATAGCCTTTTTATTGCAAATTAATAACATATCAATAACTATAATTGATCTCTCGTGCAATGCGACTCATTATGTGGTGGAGCGTCTCATTTGTACACACACATGCTGATAAGTTATAAACTGATTTGAAACAATATAGTGAAAACTATGAACTGGTTCTTGTGTCTGTTCTGCCCCATCTTCAGTGATATTCCTGTCTTGCTGCTTTCACAACGTTCAACTTGGTTGTCCTGCCTCAATCAGGTTCGGAGGACGGGATAGCCTAGTGGTCAGAACATTGCGCTCGCAATCTGACGACCCGGGTTCGATTCCCGTTCCAGGAGATTTTTCTCCTGGAGTTAACATCAGTGCTGACTCCACTCTCCCCAAAAGTCCTTAGGATGAAACTATAAACCGAGGTCCCGTGTGCGAATGCAGGCAGAACATCTTGCTCACACGTTAAATCCTGTTCCGCTTTTCGTAAGAGTATGCCATTGTGTGTCGGTGGGAACAGATCACATTTACAAAACTGCATGCCCACAGGCACTGGATGTAAAAAAACAACCCTTGTGAGTGGTTATTCCATTATTCTCAATATAAAAAAAAAAAAAGGAAAGAAAACAATAATATCGTGGTCAGAAGTCCGCAAGGAGGTTCTCAATGTCAGGATGCTATAAGCCACCAGACAGAGTACATCTTTGCTGCTTCTGTGTCACTTGGATCGTGTTCAGTGGTGCTTGTTCTGAGCTAACATACGCAGAAAAACACATACTAAGCCCCCTTACCAATGTCAATAGTGGCCTAGATGCAGAAACAGACAGATCCCCAAAATGCCCGTAGGGGACGTGATTAAGATGTTTTTTGCTATCAACAGATCAAATCAATGGCCCGCACCTAGACTAGAAAAGGACGACTACCACCATCTCAAAAGAAAGAACGAGTCATCATTCTAAGACTCCGCACTGGGCACAACAGACTAAACCACCACATGTCCACAAAGCTGAAACTTGCTCCTTCTCCCCTGTGTGTGTGCCTGTGGTAAAGAAAACCAGACAGGCGAGCACATTTTTCAGAGATGTACGCTATTCAGCGACCTGAGGAAAAAAGTGTGGCCGACGGAGATAACCCTACAGACCAAGCTGTATGACCCACGAGAGGAGCTGGAAAGGACATGTCATTTTTTTTTTTCCCAGGCACATCTAATTGTGGATTGGTGGTCTAGGTGGTAACGCGCCTTGCCTAGAAAGCAAAAAGTCCGGGTTGGAGTGTGCGGTGGTTCTTACCCTATTTGGGCCCAAAACTTTTTTCCCATCCATTACACCCTGAGTGGTGGTCTGGGCGCTAGTCTTTCGGATGAGACGATAAAGCGAGGTCCGTGTGTTACACATCACTACTTAGCGCACGTAAAAAAAACCACGACATCAGAGGGGTTGCCCTGGCAAAATTCTGTAGAAAAGAAGCCACTCTGATATGGAAACAAACACAGTTGCATGCAGAAAAAGAGAGGAAAAAATGGGTAGGCGCTCGCTTGGGGGCGACGCGCTCTCCTCGGGGGAGAGCAGCTCGTCTGTGAATAAGTGTACAACGCAGAGAGAAATAGCATGAGACAGAAAGTTAGAAGAGAAGAAGAGAAAGAAAGAAAAAAGAGAAAGAGAGAAAAGAAGAAGAAGAAAATAAAAAGAAAAGAAAGAAAAAAGAAAAGAAAGAGAAGAAGAAGAAGAAGAAAAAGAAGAAGAAGAGAGAGAAGAAGATAAAAAAAGAAGAAGAGAAGTAAGAGGGACAGTGGGTGGTGTCCTGTGTATGTCTGCTTAAAACAAGTACCGCTGAACACCACCCCAGTGACCCAGTAGCAGACCTGGAGTTATGGCCAAGCAGCTTCATGGCAGCCTGACGTTCATATCGTTTATTATTTATTTATTTACTTAATCATTTCTTATTTATTTATTTATTTATTTATTTATTCGCTTTACACTGTCAGATGTATATGGCAACATTTGGAGGCTCCTGCGACGGTACTGGAACCATTCGTATCGGTCATTGCCTTTTCCAATGGATCATTCCAGTGGCGTGCTGCATGGGTAACAGCTTGCCCTCCATACTTACTTGCCCAGGCTGTGCGCTCTAAAGACTAGAGCTCCATAGTCTTCCGAGACCGATGGGTGCCTCTATTACTATGTTTTTTCATTCATTTATTATTTGTTTATTATCATTTTTAATTACTGATCATTTATTTGTCAATTCATTCATCAATTTTATGTATCAATTTTTTTATATATTAATTTTATTTATTATTTCTTTCTGTTATGTTTCCTTTGTATCCACTTACATTTACAAATCTGCTGGATCCCGATTTTTTTTGCCATCTTGACATTCCCGATTTTGTCCTGCACTTCTGTTTTTGTGCGTGTGGCTTTTATATCTGCTTTTAGTTTCTAGAGAAATTCGAGATCCCCTTGTTGCACATAATTTTCTTAAGATTCTACGATGTTTTTAATTAGGTTTTAGTTTTCATGTCCATATAATCTTTCTTATGTTTTGGTCAATAAAGGTAACAGGTAAAGACGTTCCCATAACCCGTGTGGTCTAGAGTAGCCAGACGTCAGAGACCTCAGCTTCTCTAGGGGCCAGCATATTGAGGTCGGCGCCCATCTCCTCTCCCTCACTGCTTTACCTTCCCTTACCTAAAAAGGGCAGGTACCCATTTACAACTGGGGGAACTGGGGAGACTGTACTGAATCCAAGGAATACAAATGATCACCCATCCACTTGGTAACCACGCTCGATGCTGCTTAACCTAAGCTTGGGGAAAGCGAGTGCTCTGACTACTGAGCTATGTCGTATTGGTCAATACCTGATGGAAACATGCATGGTTTTCGGTCTGTAATGAGCAGCAGTGAAATAATGTACGTTTCTATGATGGCTTGGAATTTTCCTGCATTATCACCACCTTTCAGCTTCAATAAAGAATAACATTGTTTTATCCATCTCTTGTTCATTATCTCACGGTTTACATACCTCCATATTTACCCAGGCTTTGCGCTCTAAAGACTAGAGCGCAACTCCATAGTCTTCTGAGACTGATGGGTGCCTACTACTACTACTATCACTACTACTACTACTACTATACTACTACTACTACTACTACTACTATACTACTACTACTACTACTACTTACTGTTCATTGTCTGTAGACTGGCCCAGGTCAAAAACTGTTAGTTATTGATGTCAGCTATTGCTAAGGCCTACACTCAAGTGTTGTTCTGTTGTAAAATGGTGAGTTTAGATTGCCTTCAGCCATGACAAGCTCTAAACAGAACAACCTGTACTCTCCTTTAAAGGAGTAAAAAATCTTTTAAAGTCGGAGTATGGCTGCGTATATAGCGAGGTACTTAAAAACAGTCAGAACACACAAACTTCTCATTCAGTATGCAATTTCAATCTCACAGTGATTCCCAGGTGGGATGAGTGAGTCAGAGTGCACATTCTGGGTGACTCCCAAAGTGTTCAGCTGGGGAATACTTAAGAAGAAGAAGAACAACAACAACAACAACACACACACACAAACACACACATTCACACCCACACCCACCCACCCCCACCCCCCACCCCCCCACACACACACACATTCACGCCACACACATATCCCTTTAAGAGATGATGTTAATCAACTAATAAATAAAGCATAATTATAATATCAAGAAGCACTATTTGGTGAAGAAGAAATTTTGCTGTTACTTTTGCATGCCTGCGTCAAAGTTTCAAGCCAAGTCCCTGAGAGAAAAAACTGCGCGGGTATTTTGTTTTTTGTATCACTTTATGTCACAACATATTTCTCTGCGTGAAATTCGGGCTGCTCTCCCCGGGAAGAGCGCGTCGCCACAAGTGCAGCGCCTACCCATTTTTTTTCTTTTTTCCTGTATGCAACTGTATTTTGTTTCCCTATCAGAGTGGCTTTTTTCTACAGAATTTTGCTAGGGTCAACCCCGTTGTTGCCGTGGGTTCTTTTACTTGTGTTAAATAGTGATGTGTAACACACGGGACCTCGATTTATCGTCTCATCTGAAAGACTAGCGCTCAGACCACAACTCAGGGTCTAATGGTTTGGGGGGGGGGGGGCAGTTTTGGGTCCAAACAGGGTACGATCCACCGCACACTCCGACCCGGACATTTCGCTTTCTAGGCAAGGCGCGTTACCACCTAGACCATCGGTACACCTTTGTGTAATGATCATGCCCTGAACTTTTAATGCTTTGAGGAAATTGGCACGAACAAACAGCAATCTATAGTATTACTTGGCAACAATTGGCCCATACCAAAAGCTGTGTCAGTTATTGATGTCAGCTAATTGCCAAGGCCTACATTGACGTGATGTTCTGTTGCAAATTGTTGTGTTGAGATTGCCTTCAGCCATGACAAGCACTCAACATAACATTCTGCACTCTCCTTTCGCAATTTGACGACCCGAGTTCGATTCCCATTGTATGTGTGCTGAATAATGATGTGTGACACACAGGACCTCATTTTATCGTCTGATCCGAAAGACTAGCACCCAGACCACTACTCCTGATCTAACGGAGGGGGGAACAGTTTTGGGTCCACACTACAAATAATTTCCTGTTCGGATCATAATTAACCTTTGACCTTGCGCCTCTTTCATAATGATACCATTTTTATTCTATATATTTATTCTTTTATATCAAAGATAATGGAATAAGCAAGCACTCGTGTGCTTTTTTTACACCCAGTCACCGTATGTATGCAGTTTTGTAAATTTTGTCATCTGTTCCCACCGGCACACGATGGTCTACTCTTACGAAAAGCGGAACAGGATTTAACGTGTGCGTAAGATGTCCTGCGTGAGTTGGCACACAGGCGTCAGTTTATAGTCTCATCCGAAAGACCATAATTTAAAGTGTATTGTCCACAGCGAATTTCGCCTCACATATGAACAGTTCTTTGTTCCCCCTCCACCCCCCTCCCTCTTTCAGCTTCTCCAGTCAGTAGTATTATAGTCAGTGGTAGTTTAGATTCTTTAACGTGCACAAATGACCCAAACTACAATATCCATTTTATTTTATCTATTTACTTAGTTATTTACATATTTATTTATTTACTTGTTTATTTATGTATTTATTTATTTATTCTTTTATATCTAGGATAATGGAATAAGCAGCACTCATGTGCTTTGTTTTTCATCCAGTCCCCGTTTGTATGCAGTTTTGTAACTATTGTCATTTGTTCCCACCGGCACAGAATGGCCTGCTCTTACGAAAAGTGGAACAGGATTTAACGTGTGCGCAAAATTTTCTGCGTGCGTTTTGCACACGGGGTTTCGGTTTATAGTCTCATCCAAAAGACTTTTTGGGAGAGTGGAGTCAGCACTGATGTTAACTTCAGGGGAAAAATCCCCTCGAACGGGAATCGAACTCAGGTCGTCAAATTGCGAGCCATTGCACAGCTGGTATAGAAGCACAGCAGTGGAACTGAGAGAAAAGACGTTCTCACAGATCAGCAGTGTAGACATGGGCGGTAACGCTGGTCCAGTCTGCATCTGCTTATCTATGACACATCTCCATCACTTCACTGTTGATGCATGCACACCCTTTAAACAAGAATCTTTTATTTTATTTTATTTTATTTTATTTTATGTTTTTCTATTTTTAGGATAATGGAAAAAGCATTCATGCACATTTTTTTAAAATTCTTTTATATCGAAGATAATGGAGTAAGCATTCATGTACATATTTTTACATCCATTCCCCGTGTGTATGTAGCTTTGTAAAATTTTGTCATCTGTTCCCACTGTACTATGACACAATTACCGATTCTTCCTAAAAGCGGAACGGGTTTTAACGTGTGCGCAAGAAGCTCTGCGTGTGTTAGCACACATGATTTCGGTGTAGTCTCATCATGTGTATCAATAATGTTTTGGGGGCCATACACCATCCATACTGTAATTCTCAATCTTCATCAATTTATCAAAAAATGTCCGATATACAATGGCATATACAGCCTGCTTCCCCAAAGTGTGTTTACAAAAAAAAAAAGTATTTCTCTAACGTTGTAGTGTAAACTAGCTTGCAATGCTACCCACACAGATGTTATGCTATTCCACATATAATCATCATCATCATCATCATCATCATCATCATCATCATCATCATCATCATACTACTACTACTACTACTACTACTACTACTACTACTACTACTACTACTACTACTACTACTACTACTACTAATAATAATAATAATAATAATAACAGGGAACTTATATAGCGTTATATCTTGTAAAATACAAGTCAAAGCCCTTGCATTCGACCTATACAACGCACAAGCAATCAATGGTTTATAGTTTTAGCAAATTCGAATGTACACACACGCACGCGCACGCGCACGCGCACAAACACTTTTAAAGGTTATATACTTTGGCAGGTAGATGTTGAAGGCAGGGACAGATCAGAAATGGAAAACAGGAGACAATCTTAGATTTGAAATGAGTATCTTGAGGTTGGATTTAAGATCAAGTAGATATTGCAAGCTACAAAGACTAAGCGAAGACATTTTCAAAGAGCGAACAACATCGTGTGCCTTTTTACATAGCCGAGGTAATTCCCAGACCATCACGTTAAAGATTTTGTCAAAAAACAAACAAGCTGTCAAAAACTCTTGTAACGTTCATCACCGAACGATCCCTTTCGTTATTTTTGTTATTATTTTATTTATCATTTATTCATTTATTTATTTATTTATTTATTTATTTATTTATTTATTTATTTATTTATCTATTCTTTTGTATCGAGGATAATAGAATAAGCAATCATAATTATGTTGTTGTTGTTGTTTACATCAGGTCCCTGTGTGTGTGCAGTTTTGTAAATGTCATCTGTTCCCACCGGCACACGATGGCCTACTCTTACAAAAAACGGAACAGGATCTAACGTGTGCGCAAGATGTTCTGCGTGCGTTCACACACGGGGCCTCGGTATACAGTCTCATCCGAAAGACTTTTGGGGAGAGTGGAGTCAGCACTGATGTTAACTCCAGGGGAAAAATCCCCTCCAACGCGAGTCGAACTCGGGTCGTCAAATTGCCAGCGCAATGTTCTGACCATGATGCTATCCCGTCCCCAGGATAATGGAATAAGCACTCTTGTGCTTGTTTACATCCAGTCCCCGTAACGTACTGTGTGTCTTTGAGCAGGCTTGTGAGCTCTTTCTTTGCTATCTTCCAGTCAGTGACCGTCAGCTACAAACAAGGATGGGCCATTGTTTTTCCTTGGTGGCAACTGCACTGAAACTGACTTGAAAGCCAGCAGATTTAGTCTGTATACATTGAAAGTCATTATTTATTTATTTATTTATTTATTTATTTATTTTATTTATTTATTTATTTATTTATTTATCTATTTATTTATTTATTTATTTATCTATTTATTTATTTATTTATTTATTCCTTCTTTTATTCTTTTATATCGAGGATAATGGAATAAGCACTCTTGTGCTTTTTTTTTTAATCCAGTCCCCGTGTGTATGCAGTTTTTGAAAATGTCATCTGTTCTCACCGGCACACGATGGCCTACGCTTACGAAAAGCGGAACAGGATTTAACGTGTGCGCAAGATGTTCTGCGTGCGTTCGTACACGGGGCCTCGGTTTATAGTCTCATCCGAAGGACTTTGAGGAGAGTGGAGTCAGCACTGGTGTTAGCTCCAGGAGAAAAAATCTCCTCGAACGGGATTCGAACCTGGAACGTCAAATTGCGAGTGCAGTGTTCTGATCAATAGGCTATCCCGTCCCCCTCTCATCAAATGTAATGTGTATCAATTGAAAGTAATCGGATGTAATGTGCATCAATTAAAGTCATCAAAAGTAATGTGTCTCAATTGAAAGTCATTGGATATAATGTATCAATTGTAAGTCATCGGATGTAATGTATCAATTGAAAGTTATCGGATGTAATGTATCAATTGAAAGTTATCGGATGTAATGTGTATTAATTGAAAGTCTTCTGATGTAATGTGTCAATTGAAACTCATCAGACGAAATGTGTAATATTTGAAAGTCATCGGATGTAATGTCAAGTCAAGTCAAGTCAAGTCAAGTCAAGTAAAAAACACTTTAAAATCATCCCTGAAGGGCAATTACAATACTGACAGGCATAGTGATACAAATCATAATCAAACACACGAAATAGCTACATTACATATTTGTTCAGACATTATAATGATAACTTCAAATAAAAATGTCACAAACACTCACACTCTACGCGCGCGCACTCGCACTCGCACACACGCAAACACACGCATACACACACATCAATGTTTAGATACAATGTTCTTAAAAATCCATTGACTAGAAAAGACATAGGATCACCATTATTTACGCATTGTACGCACGCTTGTGTATTGATTGAAAGTCATCAGATGTAACGTGTATCAATTGAAAGCCATCCCTTGTAATAATAGTGGTGAATTCACCTGTGTTAAGTTTTCTTTCTTTTCTTCTCTCCCTTTTTTTTCCTTTTTAACTGACCTGCTACAATACGCAAGAGAGTTTTCCCTTTGCTGTAAAATTCACTTGCGCATAAGGGCAGAACAGCAGAATGTTCCCAGTTACCTGACCTGCCTTTACTAGCTAGCATACTGCCAAAAAGACAACTTCAACAGTAGTAGTAGTAGTAGTAGTAGTAGTAGTAGTAGTAGTAGTAGGTAGGACCACGGCAGCCGCTAATGAGTAAAGCGTAGCGGAAAGTGGCAAATTAGATCTACTTTGCACCCAAATTTCTCCATCCAAATCTAAAAGAAAGCTAAAAAAAATATACTAGTAAAAAGTTTAATGCATTAACTTAACGTCTGTAATATCATTTTGCAAGAATGATGACTGGATAAGTGCGAGCGATGATTTGATATCGGTAATAAACTTAAAAACTCGCCGCTACCGGAGCCTCACTGGCTGAAAACGCGACTCGGTGAATTTTCGTGCTTCGTCTTCCAACGCGATCTGTCACCCCTTCACTATACAAACTTATTCATAGCGTATACCATTGGAAAGAAGAAACTCTCCACTAACTGATTATATGAGAGAAACTTTAGTGAAGTTTTTTTAAAATACAGTATAATGCGTTTAAAAATTCCCTACATTTTTCGGAAGTCGTAGAAATTTCCCTATTAATCGTACAAAAAAATCCATCACAGCGTTAAAAAGCTCGTTTTTTCAAGAACAAAAATCTGATTTCAGTTTATCGGTTATTTCCGTTAAATGACGTCTGATTCTCATTTGTATACAGCACCCCCCTTCTAACTGACCAAAATGGCGGCCTTAGCGAGTCTACACATAGATGCTTCAGACTTGCGAACGTCGATAGAGATTTTCGATGTGTACAGCGCATTTACACTCACATCTAAAGAAGTAAATGCTGTGCTTTTATTTTGTACGTAGTTACTATCGAATCTCGATGATTTTAGATTTAAAAACTTATCGTTGATCGCAAGTTTATCCCGGACTGGGATCGCAGGGAGCGAAGAACTAGGTCATCGAAGGGTGCTCTCAGAATTTATGAGCTCGCGTGAAATTTTTCTATTATAACAATAAATGAGGGTGATGATTCTATTCTAAATAGTTTCTAGTAGTGTTTGTTTTTTTCTTAGGATCTGTACTTTGTTATATCGTGCCGAAATGTCCAACGAAACATCGTGAAAACAAATTCAAGAATGATAACTCTTGCCTAGATCTAATTTCTAATAGAGATTTGGCCGATTTCGTTTACCGTTTGTTGTGTCTGTGTGCATGTAAGACCGCATTTTTAACAGAAATAGTGATTTAACGTTTAGAAATCACTCCTGAATGCATCCATTTAAATTCATGCAAAACAAAACTTTTTTTTTTATTTTTTAATCAGAGCATACAAGTGCTAATCAAATTGAGTAAAACTTTGTTCTCTCTGTTGGTTTCACATTTTAAACAGTGCATGAACTTTCTTCACTTCTTTTTCATTAAGTTGTTTTGTTTCACCAAACATGTAGTTAGAAAGAAAAAAAACACAAGAAAAACTGAAAACTTTGTAATGATTTTATTGTGCACAAACAAGCCTATTCAATACTAATTTTTATCTCACACACACACACACACACACACACACACACACACACACACACACACACACACACACACACACACAGTCACACAAAGTCACACACACACACAAATACAATATATATATTACACACACACACACACACACACACACACACACACACACACACACACACACACACACACACACACACACACATAAGATTCACACACACACACACACACACACACACACACACACACACACACACACACACACACACACACACACACACACACACCACTCATACCTCTACAATTCATACTTGCATGTATGCACACTTAAATAAAATGTACAGACACTAAGAATACACACAGATTAGGCAACTCACAAAAATGTCCAAATTTGCATTTTTAATTGTACAAGAAAAATGTTAAAAAATACATCACTAATAAGTCTATATCATACAGGCATTGCAACAGTATGTCACACAGTGAAAGATATTTCAGCAGAGGTCTAGGAGGTCTGTGATATATTTAGGAAGAAACTATGCAAAGGTTAAAATCACTGGGCACAAAAAGGATACATGCAACATCACAATGCAACATGTAAGCTCACCAGAAACCTAAAAAAAAAAAAAAATTAATAAAAGAACACAGATGATCACATGAGTACACCTATGATATATTGTACAGAAGATGCTTGACAAGACAAGGGGGGGGGGGGGGGGGGGGTTAGGGGAAAAAACAAACAGAATCACTTGGAATGGCCTTATAAAGACATGCGCATTGTTTCAAGACAAACATTTTGATAGGTGTACCGTTTTTGTCAGTCAATTAGAAACATATATGATGTTAATGCCTATGAGGGGGAGGGGGGCTGAGTGGGGGGGGGACCAGAATAACTTGGAATGCTCTTTAAAAAGACTCACTGTTTCAAGACAAATATTTTGATAGGTGTACCATTTCTATCAGTCAATTAGAAGCTGAGATATGATGTTAATGCCTATTGAGGGGGGGGGGGGGGGGAGAGAGAGGAGTGGAGGGGGGGGGGGAACCAGAATCACTTCGAATGCCCTTTAAAAAGACTCACTGTTTAAAGACAAACATTTTGATAGGTGTACCATTTCTGTCAGTCAATTAGAAGCTGAGATATGATGATATGCCTATGGGCTGGTTTTGTGTTATTATTTGGACAGGTTTTATGCTTCACAAATTGTTGTCATAGGGGTGTTTTGGATGACTGCAGTTTGCCTCTACATGATTTTTAGCTTCTAAAAAAAAATACATAGCATCTGAGTAATAAGTACAAGCTGTAATATAGATCTTAGACACTTTTAGGCATTCTTGAGATTTTTACAGGAGGGTAAAGTACCCCTTTCAGCTCA
>CM060324.1:62107328-62137328 GCA_030674155.1 Stramonita haemastoma | reverse complement strand
TTATACATACATACATACATACATACATACATACATACATACATACATACATACATGCATACATGCATACAAGCATACATGCATACATGCATACATACGTACGTACGTGCGTGCGTGCGTGCGTGTGTGCGTGCGTACGTGCGTGCGTGCGTGCATGCATGCATGCATGCATGCATACATACATACATACATACATACATACATACATACATACATACATACATACATACATACATACATACAAACATACAGACAGACAGACAGACAGACAGACAGACATACATGCATACATACATACATCATGCATGCATGCATGTGCATGCATACAGACAGACAGACAGACAGATATAGGTATGCTTTTGTGTGTGTGTGTGTGTGTGTGTGTGTGTGTGTGTGTTTTATGTGTGTATGTGTGGTTTGTGTGTGTGTTCGTGTGCGTGTCTATGTGTCTACGTGTGTGTTTGTTTGTTTGTGTCTGTGGGAATGTGTGGGGATGTGTGTGTGTGTGTGTGTGTGTATGTGTGTGTGTGTGTGTGTGTGTGTGTGTGTGTGTGTGTGTGTGTGTGTGTGTGTGTGTGTGTGTGTGTGCGTGCGTGTGTTTGTGTTAAAATATTATTCTTGTGTTTGGGGGATAATGGAATAAGCACTTGTGTGATTTTTAATCCAGCGTGTATGCATTTTGTATGTGTGTGCGAGTGCGTGCGTGTGTGCGTGCGCGCGCGCGCGCGCGTGTGTGTGTGTTTGTGTGTGTATGTGTGCGTGTGCGAGTGCGTGCGTGCATTCGTGTGTGTGTGTGTGTGTGTTCATAAGCACTTGCGCACTTGTGTGCCTGAGTTTTATTTATTTTTCTTTCATTTCGAGGATACTGGAATAAGCACTCAGGTGCTTTTTTGTTTTTACAACTAGTCCCCGGTATATGCAGTTTTGTGAATGTTGTCATCAATTCCCCACCGGCACATGATGGCCTACTCTTCGACGAAACGAGAGAGAGAGAGAGAGAGAGAGAGAGAGAGAGAGAGAGAGAGAGAGAGAGAGAGAGAGAAGAGAGAGAGAGAGAGAGAGAGAGAGAGAGAGAGAGAGAGAGAGAGAGGAGAGAGATCTGAAAAAATAGGTTTTCCACATCAATATGTGTGCAGATTTTTTTTTTATTAAGCTTCTGTTCTAATGAACACAAATAAAACATTAAAACGTGACAAGAACACGAACACCAAGAAAATCACATTTAAAAAAATAATTTCTTTGGTATTGACTTATATATCGTGATGTTGAGTTACAAAGTCTTCTACCGTCACACTTGTTTCAAGAACAACATTCACTGCATACATAGCAACGTCAAACGCTCTCATAAGCAAGTACCTTCAATGGTCCTGCTGTTTTGAAAACTTCGTTTGGCTTGTGCAATTTTCATCACAACGGGTATTGACATAATTATTCAAGTGTTTATATGACGAAGAAAGATGTTAGAGGATAGTTGCAGAAGACAGAAGGAATGAGAGGTTTGGAGTGCAGATCAAATCGAAAAGACCGAACAAAATAGGAACAAAAAAGAAAAAGTCAAAAACAAAAACAATACAAAGGAAAAAAGAGATTTATTTATTCATTTATTTATTTATTTATGTATTCATTCATTCATTTATTTAGGTATTTATTTGTTTGTTATTTCTTCATTTATTTATCTTTTTATATCGAGGATAATGGAATAACCACTCATGTGCTTTTTTAATCGAGTCCCCGTTTGTATACAGTTTTGTAAATCTTCGTCATCTGTTCCCACTGGCACACAATGGCCTACTTTTATGAAAAGCGGAACTGGATTTAATGTGTGCGTGAGATGTTCTGCATGCGTTAGCACACAGGGCGTCCGTTTATAGTCTCATCCGAAAGACTTTTGGGGAGAGTGGAGTCAGCACTGGTGTTAACTCCTGGGGAAAAAATCCCCTCCAACTGGAATCGAACCCGTGTCGTCAAATTGCGAGCGCAATGTTCTGACCACTAGGCTATCCAGCCCCCCCCCCCCCCCCCCCCCAGCCCCCCCCTAGAGAGAGAGAGAGATTCTTTTTTTTTCTTTTATTCTTTTATATCGAGGATAATGGAATAAGCACTCTTGTGCTTTTTTACATCCAGTCCCCGTGTGTATGCAGTTTTGTAAATGTCATCTGTTCCCACCGGCACACGATGGCCTACTCTTACGAAAAGCAGAACAGGATTTAACGTGTGCGCAAGATGTTCTGAAAGAGAGAGAGAGAGAGAGAGAGAGAGAGAGAGGAGAGAGAGAGAGAGAGAGAGAGAGAGAGAGAGACAGAGAGAGACAGAGAGAGACAGAGAGAGACAGAGAGAGACAGAGAGACAGAGAGAGACAGAGAGACAGAGACAGAGAGACAGAGACAGAGAGACAGAGAGACAGAGACAGAGAGACAGAGACAGAGAGACAGAGAGAGAGACAGAGAGAGAGACAGAGAGAGAGAAGAGAATGAAAAAAAAGGTGAATAGAAGGAAAGAAACGGTAAAAGAAAGAAAGAAAAAAAGAAAGGAAGAAAGAAAGAAAAAAAGAAAGGAAGAAAGAAAGAAAAAAAAGAAAGAAAAAAAAGAAAGAAAAAAGAAAGAAAAAAAAAACACGAAAGAAAGACAGAAAGAAATGAAAAAAAAATGGAAAAAGAGAAAGAATATAAAAAAAGAAAGAATAAAAAAAAGAAAGAAAGAAAAAAAGAAAGAAAGAATTACAGAACAGAAAGAAAAAAATCACAGAAGAGAAAGAAAGGCAGCAAAGCATTATGCTGTTTGTCAAGATTACAAAAGATGCAGCAAGCGCCAGTTCAGTCTTTCTTTCGAAGCCAAATAATACAGTTCCTTCCACTGCGGGCTGTTTGTATTACGCGCACAAGACTAGAAGTGTTTTCAATGGGGGAGGACAGGATAGCCTAGTGGTCAGAACATTGCGCTCGCAATTTGACAATCCAGGTTCGATTCCCGTTAGAGGGGATTTTTCCCCTGGAGTTAACATCAGTGCTGACTCCACTCTCCCAAAACGTCTTTCGGATGAGACTGTAAACCGAGGCCTCGCGTGCGAATGCACGCAGAACATCTTGCGCACACGTTGAATCCTGTTCCACTTTTCGTAAGAGTAGGCCATCGTGTGCCGGTGGGAACAGATGACATTTACAAAAGTGCATACACACGGGGACTGGATGTAAATAAGCATAGGAATGCTTATTCCATTATACTAGTTGTAAAAAAGATTTTTAAAATTATTAAAAACACACACTTTAATACCTGTTCCACTATTCAAAATAGTTGGCCATTACGTGCCGATACGAGCGGATGCCAAAATTAACAAAAACAAAAACGCATGCAGGCAGGTGTCGTATTTAGAAATGATCTTGGAAGTCGAAATACGGCTACCTTAATGCTGCGTAAACTGTTGTATGCACACAATTTTACTATTGGTGAGTTCTCTGAGCCTTTGCCAAATTGTGGGGAAAATTTTACAATAAAATAATTGTGAAATAAAGAAGAATGACGAGACTTGAAAACATTGAGAGACATACAGGGTTCTTAAAGACAAAGAACCAAATTGCCAAAATGAACAACTCTGTATCTTAAAATGTTTTTTTTTCGTCTCTTTGGATGTTTCCTTTCAGGTTGAATCGCGTACTTATCTGATCTTTGTTTTAAAGATTGGCTTTTTAGCAAGTGAAAGCTGCGGGATTCACTCTCAAATGCCAGAACACCATTGGTGACTGACTATAAAAACTAGAAATAGATCAGAATTGAACAGCATTGTAGAAAGACAGTACTTTGAATACAAAGAAAGACAAAAAAAAAGGGGACCCAGTTATCCAGTATATTTTTGAAAACGAACATGGCGGAAGGTTCAGACAGTGTTCAGAGCACACATTTCAGCATGGATCTGGATAACAGCACGTTATCCATGCAGGGTGGTTTGCCCAGAATACCCTCAAACGTCACAATCACTGACAGCTGGTGCTTTGATGTCGAGTTTACTGACATTGAGTTTCTATCTCCCATAAAAGAGGAAAGTTTCATCACTCCGGAAATAGAACTGGGCATGCGCAGAGTGAAAGACTGGTGTCTGGCGGTTTTGTTTCTGATTGGTGGACCAGGGAACATCATCAGCATGGCGGTGTTTCACAAACAGGGCCTGAAGGATCGTGTCAACCTGTGTCTCTTTACTCTGTCCCTGACGATGAGTTTCACATGATCATGGGCATGTTTCATCATGGGGAACAGCTGCATCTGCAGTTGACGACCAAGGATCAGTTTGGACCGTTTGACACTTTCTTAACAAACCATAACGTCTTCGGTTTATTCGGTTTTAATTACATTTCTTATATTCTTTCAGCAGTCATCGCCACAGAACGATGTCTATGTATTGTCAACCCGCTAAAATTTCAGTCCTTACTGAAAACAAAGACAATGGCTATATTCATTATCGTCGTGTATGTGCTGGTGTTAGGTCTGTGCGTTATCACCACATTTCGCTATCGTATCGGCTGTGTATACGACCCGGCCACAAACAGGATCATAAAAACGGGTGTGAGCGGAGAGTTCTACAAAGCTAACAAAGATTTCATCGACAATTTAGAAAGCTCCTTGTTTGGAGTGGGACTGCCAGGGACTGTGATAGTTATTGTGATAACCACAACGAGAATAACGACGGTGAAACTCCGCGAAGTGCTGAATTGGCGTGCCGGCACGACCTCCACCATTTCTGCCCGTGAAGTGGCGCTGACCAAAATGCTGGTGGGCAATTCCATCCTGTTCCTGGTGTGTCTGTGTCCTGTGGCTTTGACCCGTTTCAGCTGGGTGTTTCTGCCGGGTATGAACACGGGACTTCAGAACCAGCACTTCTTCTTGGCGACGTTCTGGTTCGCTGAGCTGTTCACCTACATCAATTCCAGCCTCAACATTTTCGTGTACTATATCATGGGGTCTCGCTACAGGGAAACTTTCTGGTCTTTGTGCTGTGGAAAGTCACGTCAGAAAGAGGTAGAGAAGTGAACGATAGCTTCTGGTTTATGGATACTCCTTAACATCTCAAAAGGACAAGAAACCCATGAGGGTCACAAGCAAGCATAACCAAAAACAACCAACAAGAAAACAAGAAATAGTGTAAATCAATGCTACAAGCAAACATCACCAAAAACAATCAACAAGTAACAAAAAACAATGCAAATCGATATCAGAGACCCAGGCAACATTTCCCATAACCTGAATTCTGTGTACAAGGATTCTTCTGTACAGCTGCAAACTAACTAATTTGCATGGATAATATAAAAACGTATTGGCTGAAGTCTTTGCTTTGTTGTCTCATCTTCTGTGCCATTTTTGTCCTGCTGCTCCTACATCACTCATTCCTTACCCTGCCCATGTTTGTCACGTTGCACTCCCAGAGTCAGAAGACAACAGGGAGTTTATCAATGGTCAACTGCTTTGGGGCGAAAGTCATTGTGATCCTACTCTGCTTCCGAGTACTTTATATGGTGTTCAGTAGTGCTTGTTGTGATGTAACATACCCAGAATCATCTTCATCTTCACCTAGCCCACAGTCTGGTTGACTGTTAGGGACCCACAGAGATTTTACAGCCAGCTTCCTACACTCCTTGCGGTTTTTAACTTTCCGTAGCAAGTCTTTCCAGTCAAAGCCATCCCTCTTTCTGATGTTGTCTATGTTTTCTCTGTCTGTGTCTTCATCTTCCACTGTGCACTGTCCCCTGTGGGACAGCCTTGGTGAGTTCCGATGTTCATGTAATTTTGCCCATACTACTTCAGTTTCCAATGGATCATTCCAGTCGCGTGGAGAGAGGGGGAAGGTCTACTGCATGGGTAACAGTTTACCCTCTATACTTACTTACCCAGGCTTTGCACTCTAAAGACTAGAGCGCATCTCCATAGTCTTCCGAGACTGACGGGTGCCTTCTAGTACTTCAGTTTGCACTTTTTTCGCTTTGAACAATCAAGAACTCTTCATTTTTATAGCCGGATGGAAGTTTCAGTTCTGGTTTCACTTCCTCATCTGTTATGTGATCTCTCTATGAGATACGAACAAATTTGCTAAAACATCTGCATTGTCTGTATCCTTCTTTCAATGTGTGCTGTTACGATCCAAGTTTCACATGCATACGAGACCATCAAAGAAATGGAGATCTACACAGTGTGCATACAATATCGCCTGGTAAATTCCCTTGCTGGTGACAATAATGTCTTAGGCACAGACCCCATTGAATGAGCTGTTCCCCCAAGAGTCGTGACCACAACAAAGCTCTTCCAGTGAGTCTATCCTGTAAACTTCTAACCCCATAACCTTTTGACACAAAACTCAGCACAGGCATAGAAGTGTGTAGGAAACCAAAACAGAGGTCACTGTGAGTCCTGAGCAAATGGGGCCATGAAATCAGAGTCAGTTTTATTTATTGCGTGATAATGAATGGTGACCAGAATAACGTGATGAAGCTGCTTTGAACGTATTCAAAGAACACCCACACCACGCACACTGGACATCATTTACAAAGTTTCTAGTTCTGCAAAAGATGTGGAAATGATACAAGGAGCCAAACCCACTGCTTAGAAAATTCCTGGTGCCTTTTTGTTGTGAAGATACTAAGCATTTTGAGAAAGAGACGGAGCTCCTTTTCCTTAAAGATTGACTAACGTTTTTAGTTCATTTGTCAATAGCTGACGTCATTTAAGCATTTGTCTTACTTTTGATAATGATGTCTGCCATAAGAAGAAGGCTGGCTGGTTTCGCCATACTAGCAAGCCAGTTTGTACACATATACTTACTGTCACACTGAACAATATCAGCGTGGGAAACAATGAATCTGTGTCCCGTTGGAATTATAGTAAACAGTGAAGTTATGCAAAACTGCTGGAAATGGGCAATTTTGACACTTTTAAGTCCTGATAAATACAAGGATAGCTACATATCCCTAACTACCTAGGAGGGAGGTGGATGGGAAGGAGAGAGAAGATGGGGATAGGGATGGGGGTGGGGGAGAGAGAGGGCATGGCGGAGGAAAGGGAGAACAGGATGGGGGAAAGTAGGGAGGAGAGGGAGAGGGGCAGAAGGGGGAGGGAGAAGTGGGGTTGGAGGAGGGGGAAGGAGAAGGATGAGCACAAAATGGGAAGTTAGGTAATATATCTCCTCCATACCTCCTGTATCATTGTGTTGTGTTGAATTGCATTGAGTTTGAATGGACTGGGTTGAATTGGAAAACAAATCGGATGGGATGCCATATTCAGTCACCCTAAAATCTATCTGCACAGAATTCGGATTGCTCTCCCTCACAAGTCAATGACCATTAGTGAAGACAACCCAAATTCGTGTTGTGTGTCTGCAAATTTCTTGACGACTGGATTTGTTTTTGTATTACCAGGGATAACTGTCTTGACACCTTTGATTTTCATATACTACAAAAGGGGGAGGGATAGTAGGGAGCGGGAAACTAGGGGGAGGGATAGCTCAGTGGTCAGAGTACTCGCTTTCCCCCAGCCAAGGTTAAGCAGCGTCGAGCGTGGTTACCAACTGGATGGGTGACCGGTTGCGCTCCTTGGCTTGAGTACAGACCCGCAGTTCCCCCAGCTGTAAATGGGTACCTGCCCCCTTTAGGGTCGGTGAAGGTTAAGCAGCGAGGGAGAGGAGATGGGTGCCGCCCTCAATATCCTGGCCCCTAGAGCAGCTGAGGTTTCCGACCCCTTGCTCCCCTACGACAACACAGGTTATGGGACACCTTTATCTATACCTTTATACAACACAAGCTATGTTAGACAATGGATAGTATATCGTCCAAAGGGCTAGCACCTGTGGTCAAGGGCTTGTGGGAGGTGCATTAAAGATGGATTTAAAGCCATCCTGTTCGTCCACTTGCCCTGTTTCTTCTTCATCCAACGCTTAGACAGCAACAATGCTAATCTGTCATATGAGCTAAAATGCATTGCACTGCCATTAAATGCCTGACAAGTCTGATTTGGAGAGAAGAGTACAGGCAGTAGAGACGATAAGCTTCCGGAGACTCCTTGGCATATCCTACAGAGACCTTATAAGCAACAAAGAAGTGTGTAACAGAATCCAGCAAACCATTGGTCTCTACGAAATCCTTCTATCAGTCGTAAATAAAGCGTAAACTTAAATGGTACGGGCATGTAACAAGATCAAAAGGACTTGCAAAAACAATACTGCAAGGCACTGTCCAAGGAGGAAGAAAAAGAGGCAGACCAAAGAAGAGATGGGAGGACAACATCAGCGAATGGACAGGCCTAGAACTCAACAAAACTTTGAGAAATGCAGAACAGAGAGGAATGGAGGGAACTGGTTGTCAAGTCTTCAGAGGTGCCCCCACGGTCGCCACGGTAGATAGATAGATAGATAGGTAGACAGGTAGAATGAATGAATGAATGAATGAAATGAATGAATGAATGAATGAATTGAATGAATGAATGAACATTTTTATTGAGGGAAAAGATTAAGCACAATGGTGGCTTGTTTTCATCCAGCCCTCTTTAAAAAAAAAAAAAATAATAATAAAATAATAATAATAATAATAAATAATAATAATAAAAATAATAATAATAATAATAATAATAATAATAATAATAATAATAATAATAATAAAAATAAAAAAGTGAATCAATCTACCAATCAATCCAACTGCATAATTCAAGTATAAAGCTATGAAAATCAAAATTTGGTGAATAAATCAACCAATCATATGATTTGAGCATAAAGCTATAACATTTGAAAAGAGAGAGAGGGAGGGAGTGAGAGGAATAAGGTGCGGGCTGTTATTATCTTTTTCAGCTCCTGAAGGGGGTAAGAAGAAATGGACAAAGAAAAGAGAAAAATAGAATAGAGGGAAAGAGGGAGAGGAGTAAGAGGAGGGGGAAGAGGAAAAAAAAAAAAAAAAAAAAGATCAGGGAAACAATAAAACTACAATTATGCAAGTTAGTACCTAATTATGTCAAGTGAGCAAAATCATAACATACCCAAGATTATACAAAGGTTTCATCATAAATCTGAAATATAATGTGCACCTAGACAGTTCAGTGAAATAGAAACGCTTTACATAAGAGACAGACATAATGGTGGGGGGAAGAGAGAAAAATTGGGGAAGGGGGAAAAGAAGAATAGTAGAGAGAGGGGGGAGAGGAGGAGTGAGGTAGAGAGAGGAGAGGAGAGAGAGAGAGAGAGAGAGAGAGAGAGAGAGAGAGAGAGAGAGAGAGAGAGAGAGAGAGAGAGAGAGAGAGACAGAGACAGAGACAGAGACAGAGAGAGACAGACAGACAGACAGACAGGCAGGCAGGCAGGCAGACAGACAGGCAGACAGACAGACAGACAACAGAAGGAAAAAATAGACAGACAGGGAGACAGTAGAACAGGCAGAGAGATGGGCAGGAAGACAGAGAGACAAAAGACAACCCTGGAGCGAGAGGGGTGTAGAGAGTGGAGGGTGGGGGGAGGGAAAGAGAAGGAGGCAAGAATAAAGAGGGGACAAAAGTACTGGGGGGTGGTGGTTAAGAGTTGACATAATACTTACACATGATTGAAATTACATGATACTAGTTATTAATGGTGTTGCAAATTGAAATCAATTTCATCAAAATAGTGATATATTGTCCATAAGATGTACGTGATAGACTTTTTTTAAAAACAGAAACACTGCAAGCTTTGTGAAGGTTGAGGGCTGATATCTCATTCCATAGTGTACCACCAGAATATGTGAGAGTGGATTTAAATAGGTCAATTCTTGGAAGTGGCACCATTATCTTATTGGCATGACGATTGACATTGATTGTGAATCTGTTTTGAAGCAAGGGGGGAGCTAAACCGGACATGATTTTATACATAAACACTGCCTTATTATGCTTAAGCTTGGATCTCAATGGAAGAATGTCAAGTGTTTTATAGTCAGAAATGGTTAATGATGAAGATTTTAAAAGAACAAGTTTTAGAGCTCGTCTATGCACACTGAACAATGGCTTGAGAACATTTGCGCTAGCCGAATCCCAGATCGTTGAAGCATAGATAGATAGAGAGGTAGATAGATAGATAGATAAAGATAGATAGTGTAGATAGGTAGATAGGTAGATAGGTAGATAGGTAGAAAGGTAGAGAGGTAGAGAGACAGAGAGAGACAGAGAGAGATAGAGATAGAGAGATAGAGAGATAGAGAGATAGAGAGAGAGAGATCGAGACATACAGACAGACAGACAGACAGACAGACAGACAGACAGATAGAAGATAGAGATAGAGAGATAGAGAGATAGAGAGATAGATAGATAGATAGATAGATAGATAGATAGATAGATAGATAGATAGATAGTCAGACTCAGCGCATCCTACTTTAGCATGGGTGAAAATGTTATCTTTCAAGACTTTCTGTCAAACAGCAGGGGGGGAATGCAGAAAATTATGCACAAATATGAGCAGATTGACCAAAAAGAAACGAGGTAAAGAAAAGAAAAGGATAGAAAAGAGGAAATTCTGAGCACATAATGTCTAAGTGGAGATGCTATTCATACTGACTAAACCTCGGCATTCCCATAAGGCGGCACTGTTTTAGAGACAGGACGAGGGAGGTTTTTCATATATTCTATTTTATTTTTTTATATCGAGGATAATGGGATAAGCACTCTTGTGGGTTATTTTTTTACAACCAGTCCCCGTGTGTATGCAGTTTTGTAAATCGTGTCATCTGCTCCCACCGGCATACGATGGCCTAATCTTACGAAAAGCGGAACAGAATTTAACGTGTGCGCAAGATGTTCTGTGTGCGTTCACACACGGGGCCTCGGTTTATAGTCTCAATCGAAGGGGAGAGTGGAATCTGCACTGAAGATAACTCCAGAGGAAAAATCCCCTGGACCGGGAAGCGAACCCGGGTCGTCAAATTGCAAGCGCAGTGTTCTGACCACTTGGCTATATCCCGCCTCGGTTAGAACCTTGAGCTGGCCATCTGACAGCTTGTGTTTCAACCAACCCTGGTGGTAACATCAGCACGCGTTCCACCATTTATAAAAAGAAAAAAGGAGAGAGAGAGAGAGAGAGAGAGAGAGAGAGAGAGAGAGAGAGAGAGAGAGAGAGAGAGAGAGAGAGAGAGAGAGAGAGAGAGAGAGAGAGACAGAAACAGACAGACAGACAGACAGACAGACAGCAGACAGACAGAGACAGACAAGAGACAAGAGAGAGAGACAGAGAGAGAGACAGAGAGACAGAGACAAAGAAAGAAAAAAACCAGGACTGTGGACGGAGAAGGCAGAAAATAGAAGAAAAAAAAAACCAAGAAGTGGCAGGAAAAAAAGGGAACAAGGCAAAAACATAGAGAGGGATAAAAAAAAAAGATGAAATTCCTAGCACAGTTTCCCGAAGGTGGGGATGCAATTTTTTTTATACACTAACAGGCTCCAAGGGGGCAGGATACCTCAGTGGTCAGAGCGCTCGCTCTCCCCCAGTCAAGTTAAGCAGTTTCGAGCGTGCTTACCAGTTGGATGGGTGACCGTTGCACCGTTTGTGTGCCTTGGCTACAGTACAGTCCCCCCAGCTGGGTACCTGCCCTCTTTAGGGTCAGGGAAGGTAAACCAGCGAGGGATAGGAGATGGGCGCCGCCCTCAACATGCTGGCCCCTTGAGAAGCTGAGGTCTCTGATGCCTCGCTCCCCTACGACCGCCTAGGTTATGGAACACCTTTACCTCTACCTTACCTTTCCCCAGGCCCCAAGTATTCCCAAGGGAGAGAAGAGGAAGTGGACATGGAATACTAAGATCTGATAACCGTGGAACGGAAACTGCGGTTCGATGATGTCATTGAAAGTAATGTCATCGGACAGTAGTTGTCAGTTCAGACAATGTGTTTCATTCAACAACTTTTTTTTAATATTTGAGCTTTCGGTTATTGATTGTTTTATTTGATTTTGTGTTTTGGGGTGTGTTTTTGCTTTTTGTGTTTTTATGTCATTCAACTGTTGGTGACTGTCAGCAATCTGACCTAGGATTGAAAGCAAGGGGTACCATGTTCATACACATGTTGCCATAATTCTTTTCATTTTCCTTTTTTTTTTCTCCCTTTCCCTTTTTGTTTCTAAAGACACGGGTTGTTCTTTAGCGCTTTGATTTGTTTGTACAAGATATATAGCGCTATATACTTTCCATTTTTTCTTCTTCTTCTTCTTCTTCTTCTTCTTCTTCTTCTTCTTCTTCTTCTTCTTCTTCTTCTTCTTCGCAATTCTTCTTCTTCGCAATTCTTCTTCTTCGCAATTCTTCTTCTTCGTAATTCTTCTTCTTATCATTATTGTTATTGTTGTTGTTGTTGTTATTATTATTATTACACCAATGGTGATTATAACTACAACAACAATAACATTGTGGTGGTTGGAGTGATGTTGATAATGACTACGACGATGATGATCATTATTTCCTTCGAATATTAGCAAGTATTTTGGTGTAAGGAACATTTACAACTGGACCAAAAAAAAAAAGGAACAGACAAGAGAGAAGGAAAAAGAAAAAAAAATAACTAGACAAGGTCTTTGATAAAAGCTTAGTAGAAATAGTTTAGTACAAATAATTTGATACATTCTTTTTTTTCAGATTTGCCTATTTATGATGCCATTAATTTTTATTTATTTATTCTTTTATATCGAGGAAATTGGAATCAGCATTCGTGTGTTTTTTTTACATCCAGTCCCCGTGAGTATGCAGTTTTGAAAATCTTGTCATCTGTTCCCGCCGGTACACGTTGCTGACATGTTGTGTAGCAGCCAACGTGTTCAAGGGACATTGATGGAAATTCCTGTGGTTTGTTCATGGTCAGCTGACGTTCTCTGTGGTCAACATTCAGGTGGAGGGTCTTCTCTTCTCTTCTCTTCGCCACAGTTCCAAGTATCACCAATGGTAGTTTTTGTTGTATGCTGCCGCTTTTGCCCACATTTTGACTTCGGGTATTTATTTTGTTCATTTATTTATTTATTTATCTTTTTATTTATTTTTTTATTTATTCATTTATCTATTCATGTGTTTTTCAATTATTTTATTTATTTATTTATTTATTTATTTATCTATTTATTCATTTACTTATTTATGTGTTTTATTTTTTATTTTTTTATTTATTTTATTTATTTATTTATTTATTCATGTATGTATTTATTTATCTATTCATCTATCTATTTTATTCTTTTATTTATTTATTTATTCCTTTATAGCAAGGATAATGGAATAAGCACTCAGTTGCTTTTCACATCCAGTTCCCGTGTGTATGCAGTTTTGTAAATGTCATCCGTTCCCACCGGCACAGAATGGCCTACTCTTACGAAAAGCGGAACAGATTTAAAGTGTGCTCAAGATGTTCTACGTGCATTCACACACGGGACCTCGGTTTATAGTCTCATCCGAAAAAACTTTTAGGGGAGAGTGGAGTCTGCACTGATGTTAACTCCAGGAGAAAAATCTCCTCGACCGAGAATGGAACCCGGGTCGTCAAATTGCGAGCACAATGTTCTGACCACTGCACTAGGCTATCCCGTCACTCATTAATTTGATCATCAGGGTATCATCGTTAAACAAGACAACTTAAAGCAGCACTGCTGAACAAGAGTTACCACAACCCATCATATCTTTACAATTCATTCCTATGCTTTATTATTTTTCTGGACACGTGTGGACCTATTCTTGTCTCGTAAAGTTGTCTTCATGGAGGAGAGCGCGTCGCCACATGTGCAGCGTCTACCCATTCTTTTTTCTTTTTTCCTGTATGCAACTGTATTAATTGTTTCCCTTTGAGAGTGGCTTTTTTCTAGGGAATTTTGCCAGGGTCAACCCCCTTGATGCTGTGGGTTGTTTACGTGCGCTAAATAGTGATTGTAACACACGGGACCTCGGTTTATCGTCTCATCCGAAAGACTAGCGCCCAGACCACAACTCAGGGTCTAATGGATGGGGAAAAGTTCTGGGCCCGGACGGTGTACAAACCATCGCACACTCCGACCCGGACTTTTTGCTTTCTAGGCAAGGCGCGTTACCACCTAGACCACCATCACGATAGCTGATGACCTCCGTGATGCGTTATAAGAGGGCACCAGTGCACGCTGCTTTCCTTCTCACAATTCACTCTCACACTCTCCTCTCTTCTTGCTCTCTCTCTCTCCTCTCTGCCACTCTTCGTGCTCTCCTCTCTTCCTCTTCTCCTCTTCACCTCTCTCTCTCTCTCTCTCTAGCGCTTCTCTCTTGCTCTCTTCTCTCTCTCTCTCTCTCTCTCTCTCTCTCTCTCTCTCTCTCTCTCTCCTCTCTCTCTCTCTCTCTCGCTCTCTCTCTCTCTCTCTCTCTCTCTCTCTCTCTCTCTCTCTCTCTCTCCTCTCTCTCTCTCTCTCGCTCTCTCTCTCCTCTCTCCTCTCTCTCTCTCTCTCCTCTCTCTCTTCTCTCTCTCTCTCTCTCTCTCTCTCTCTCTCTCTTTTCTCTACCTCTCTCTCCTAGCGCTCCTCTCTCTCTCTCTAGCTCTCTCTCTCTCTCTCCTTCTCTCTCTCTCTCTCTCTCTAGCCTCTCTCTCTGCTCTCTCTCTACTCTCTCTCTCTCTCCTCTCTCTCTCTCTCTCTCTCTCTCTCTCTCGTCTCTCCTCTCTACTCTCTCTCTCTCTCTCTCTCCTCTCTCTACGCTCTTCTCTCTCTCTCTCTCTCTCTCTCTCTCTCTCTCTCTCTCTCCTCTCTCTCTCTCTCTCTCTCTCTCTCTACCTCTCTCTCTCTCTCTCTCTCTCTCTCTCTCTCTCTCTCTCTCTCTCTCTCTCTCTCTCTCTCTCTCTCTCTCTCTCCCCCCCCGTGTCAGTCAGTCCACCTCTGTCATCCCCAAACCGAACATGTTAACATCTTCTGCAGTTAACTTTCCAGTGGGGACACCGAGAGCCTGTCAATATAACAGCACCACCAACCTCTAAAATTCAGTACTAGGGATTCCCCGTTTTCTATCCCTCCTCTTCCTCCTCTTCTTCCTCTTCCTCTTCTTCCTCCTCCTCCTCTTCCTGCTCATCATCATCATCATCATCATCATCATCACCATCACCATCACCATCATCATCGTCATCATCTTTATTCTTCTTATTCTACTGATCATTACTATACTGTAGTAGGCATCCGTCAGTTTAGGAAGACTATGGAGTTGCTCACTAGACTCTAAAGCTCAAAGCCTGGGCAAGTAAGTATGGAGGGCAAACTGTTACCCATGCAGCAGACCCCCCCCCCCCCCCCCCCCCCCTCTCCACGCCACTGGAATGATCGATTGGAAAGGCTATCGCCGATACGAATGGTTCCAGTGCCGTGGCAGGAGCCATCAGAACGTTGTCATATACAGCCCTGACCCGCCCTGGGGACTCCAACTCCCTGATTTTTCCTCAGGGATGCTGTCTAAACACGACACCTGTGTGTGTGTTCTGGTTTCTTTTTTGTTGTTGTCATCCGTTCCTACTGGCACATAATGGTCTGCTCTTCCGCAAATTGGAACGGGATTATTACATGTGCGCAAGATGTTCTGCGTGCGTTCGCAAACAGGGTCTCGGTTTATAGTTTCATCCGAATTATCGTTATCAGTATTAATATTATTATCATTAGAACGAGCTGTCAAATATAGCATGAAAAGAATTCTAACAAACCTTTACAAACTGTCAAAGATTAAATATCTCTGCAAATGAATAAATTTACTGTAAACACCCGTAAGCATGCATGCATATGCATTCCATATCTGACAAGCACACGCACACAAGCATGCACACGCACATATGCATATACGCAAGCACACACACACACACACAAACACACACACACACACAAACACACACACACATGCACGCGCATGCACCCCCCGCCACACACCCACACACTCACTCCCCCCCCACACACACACGCGCGCATGCGCCCCCCCCCACACACACACACACTCACCCCCCCCCCCCCCCACACACACACACACACACACACACTCACACACACACACACTGAGACGTGTAAGCATGAAAGCGTACTAACATGACAATGTGCATTTATGCACGTATGACGTCATGAAGATGGCGATGTCAACAAACGCCTGAACTCGTCTGAGCGATTGAAATGACAAAATGTCACAAAAGAGAGGCTCAAAAAGCCAAAAAATAAGTAAAAAATTAAGTCTAAGCTCTGTGCTTTCAAAAAACTTCCGAAACGTGAGGACGTCTATCTCTGAAGTGCAACATGAAAAATACCAATTTTTGTGCTTCTGTGAACAGTTTAAGGACAGTCCCACATTAACTTGCAGTGACTGTGCCAGACAGGTCCACTGGGAGTGCACTGATCTACCCTACTACCAGCTTGGGCTTTTTGTAAAAACCAAAAGAACATTCACATGCAAAAAATGTGCCACAAAGCATGTGAGCAGTGACGTTCTTGCTGATATAGCTGACGAGCTTAGAACTATATCAGTAGAGGAAAACAAGGAATATGGCTGCACTAGACCTAGTCAACATCGTTCTTGTCAAACAGTTGATGTGGAACAGCCTAAAATACTGAACGAGCAGACACAGGAAGCCAGCGAATGCCAATCTATGCTGCGCTCACTTATCAACCTTGTTACTTCTGCCGAGAAAGAAAGACAGAGACAGATGACAGAACTGACGGAGGCTGTGAAGGGAGACAGACTGACAAGGAAAGTTACCAGCGAGCCAGGTGAGCCCGTTCCATGTCAAAAACACCAGACAGCATGCTCACAATCAGCCATCTCAACTGCTTCCCCCAGCACCCACACCACTCCTGCTCCATCCTATGCTGACACTGTGAAAGCAGCACCATTTATTTCAAAAAATAGGCCTCTTCTTGAAAAAAAGAACAGGGAAGAAAATGACGTCATTAAAAGCCCACGTATTAAGGTCAACACCAATGACGTCAAAAAGAATGTAGACCAGGAGAAACGACACCAGGGAAACAGAAATAAAAAAGATCCCCCAAATAAAATCCTCAGAAGCAAAAACCCCACAAAACAGCGCAGGCTCCCAACCTTTGCCAATAGCCATACTGCAATGCCTGACAACAAAGTGGGCAAATCAGAATCTATTCAAAATGATCAAAATGACAGCTCCCAACTACCAGCTGTTTTAATTCTTCATGATTCTGTAATGAACCAGATTGACAGTAAAAGGCTGGGAAATTCATATGGTTTTCATGCTACCACAAGAAAGGCATTCACAACTGAAGATTGCATGAAAGTGTTGGAGGATTACAGTGCAAATGACCATTTTGAAGCAGTAGTTCTCCATCTGGGTATTAACGACCTTAAGAAAAAAGATGCAAAATGCTGTAGCGATTCTTTGGTCTCCTGTACAAAAGCTGTACACTCTAAGTGGCCCCAAACATCAGTGGTTTTAAGCAGAGTGGCGCCTCTCAATGTCCCTGAGTTAAAAGCTAAGAGAGAATTATTTAATGCCTATACATACTCGCAGATCTGTGACCAAGACAACACCTCTTTCTTGAGTCATGAAAATCTGAAAGCTACCTCTACAACCTATATGAGTGACTCTATTCACCCATCAGTCAGAGGAGCCAGTGTCCTTGCTGGAAATTTGGGGCGACACCTACATTCTCTTCTGTGGAAGAAGCCCACCCGAAGAGGCCAGCGTCGTGTGAATACTACCAAGAAAAATTCTGTATTCACACAGTCTGGCTATGCTGCCACTTTTAAAAAGAAAGATTTTTGGTTGTCTTCAAATCACAACATACAAGAGGCCAACTATGCTGACCCTAGGAGACAATGTTCATATTTTCCCAGAAATTACCCCAGGCAATTCTGGTATAGGAACAACGCTAGCCATAATTTCTGGTGCACCCCTGTGAGCAGGCCATATATTCCATGGTGACATTTTGCTTTCTTTGAAGCAATCGCGAGATATTGAATCAGATGTTAATCTATTGTGTAGTGTGTGCTACAACCTTATCTAGTTTGCTTAACTTTGGTACAATTAGCTACATATCTGTAGTGATTTGCGATTTTTTTTCCTTGTTGTTTGAACTTGACTGATTTTGTGCTTCACATCTGTATAGAGACTGGATTGAGAAGTGTTTAATCTAGATCTGTTTGGTTAAATATTTGTATAGGTTTTTTAAATATTATTATTGTAAGTTGTTTTTAGATTATTGGCTATTCTTACTTTGTTGCCTAGATTTTGTATACTATAATGCCTTCTAAACAATCAAGTCCACTTAAAATCATGCAGTGGAATGCTCGGTCAGTCTCCACCAATTTGCCCTATTTAGTCCAACATCTTGCTGACAATCACTATCAAGCAATCATATTACAATCCCTCAATGAAACCAGGAGTAAACTGCCCAAACTGCCTGGTTATTATTATCCACCTGTACATCAGCAAGTTGATGCTGCTACCAAAATTAGTGCAGCAATTTACATCCAAGAAAGGATAGATTATAATGTTTGCTCTTCACCAGTGCCTAACCAAGTGCTTGATGTACATTCATGTGCAGCAAGAGTAAAGTTTGCAGAGGATTTAGTGCTAAATGTTGTATCTATATATTTGCCTAAGGAGCCTAACATTTATAATACTGAATGGATACACAGTCTTCAAGATGACGAAAAATGGCTTATTGCAGGCGACTTTAATGCTCATGCCCCCTTTTGGGATAAAGAGTGTGAAAAAATATCCAGTAATCGCTTTGTAGAAAATGTAGTGGATTCGTGCCTATGCTTATTAAATGATGGCAGTGTCACCAGAATTCCAGACATTGCTACTCATAGAGCATCAGCCTTAGATTTAACATTTATATCTCCAGCACTAGCTCCGGAATGTGACTGGACGACACACAAAGACACCCTTGGCAGTGACCACCTGCCTGTTATTATAACTCTTCATAGAACAACTCCTTGTGACACCCTTGCAGACAAGATTCCTAAATTTAATTATAAACAAGCTGATTGGGAAAAATTTAAAAGCATTCTTGCAGCCTACAACACTGAGAGCTTTGAAACTGATGACATAGACCACTTCTATTCTATTTTTACTGAAACCATCCTTCAAGCTGCTAGTTTGTCTATCCCTAGAATAAACATGCGTAATTCAAAGAAACATAATGGAAATATATGGTGGACACCAGCATGTGACCATGCAGTTAAGAATAAACGTTCAATGTATAAGATATATCTAAAAGATAAAACGCCAGAAAATTATATCAAGCAGAAAGAAGCTAAAAATCATAGCAACAAAGTTATTGCTGAGGCTAAAAGACAGTTTGGGTCTTCTTTTTGTACCAGTGAGATATCCAGTCATAAAGATCTTAAACAAGTCTGGAAAAAATTTAATGAAATGAAAAACGGTGTCTGTCTACCAAGTTGCCCAGTAAAGCTGGGGAATAAAGAATTTCCTTCCAACAAAGAAAAGGCAGAAGCCTTTGTAGACATGTTCTCAGAATCAATGCGCATTGAAGGGCTATCATGTGAGCATAGAAAACATAGAACAGAGGAGGAAAACAAAACAGAGTTGCATTCTGAACCAATCTCTGATAATGATGAATATGTCAACGCCCCAATCTTATTGATTGAAGTAAAAGAAGCATTATTTTCACTTTCCAACAAGAAAACATCTGTCGGTCTGGACGCAGTATCTAATGATATGCTGAAACATTTACCAGAAAATTTTTTATCTCTGCTACACAAACTTTGTAATAAATGTTGGATTGATGGTGTCATGCCAATGAAGTGGAAACAGTCTATAGTTGTTCCAGTACATAAGCAGGGAAAGCCAAAAACAGATAAAAGTAGTTACAGACCTATTGCCCTGACTTCACATACTGGCAAATTAATGGAGTGTATTATTTTTAAACGATTAATGTATTACTGTCATAGAAATAACATAATCCCAATCAACCAAGCAGGCTTTCAAAAAGACCGATGTGCCATAGACAATTTGGTTAAACTTTCAACACACATTAAGAGCCAATTTGCTCATCGAAAAAACGTTCTAGCAACATTTTTTGACATTAAAAAGGCTTATGACCAAGTTTGGCACGCTCGATTGTTGCTCAAACTGAAACATCTTGGATTTTCTGGACATATTTATCATTTTATTAAAAGTTTTCTGTGTAATAGAAGTATACAAGTCAGAGTAAACAACTCATACTCAGGCTTTAGGTCTCTTCACATGGGACTACCCCAAGGTTCTGTTATAGCTCCTGTCTTGTTCAATATTTTATTACACGATCTTCCAAAAAAGTTATCAAATGATGTCGTTTTAGTGCAATATGCAGACGACATATGTATGTGGATGAATGTCAACATGAAGCGAAACACACCAAAACGGGCAATGAATTACATCAGAAAAATGTACCAAATCGAACTTGACAACATAAATGACTATATTTTTGAGAACGGACTTTCTTTTTCTGCAGAAAAAACACATGTAGTACTTTTTAACAATGGTAGTAATCCAGATGAGCTACCGATTTTCAGGATTGGCAGTGAAACTATTCAATATAAAAACATAATAAAATTTTTGGGTGTTATTCTTACGTCTAAGCTATCTTGGAACGCTCATATCGAGTATACTTTAACTAAAGCAAGAAAGTGTTTGAATTTACTTAAAATGGTAAGCAAGCAATTTTGGGGACAAAGCACTTTAAATCTTAAATGTTTAGCAACATCTCTTATTCGTTCCAAACTGTCTTATGGACAAGAGGTATTCTTCAATGCACCAAAGTATTTACTTAAAAAGTTACAAAGTATGGACTGTAAGGCATACAGACTTGCCCTCGGAGTACCTTTTCATGCACCGACTCTTGGAACTTACAGTGAAATTGGAGAATTGCCACTAGATGAATACCGACAGTTGGCATGTGCAAAATACGTACTCAGAAGCACAACTACGGGAAATTTCACTTCAGACGAAGTAAAAATAAAATCAGAAATCAAATTTCCTAAAAGGGCGAAACAGATAACTTCTGTAAAGACAATTGGTACGTATGTTTCAGACCTTTTTGAAAAATCTGGAATCAATCAACATATCATGGACACTCAAACTACAATTCTACCTTATCCCTTATGGGAAATGAACAAAGCAATTTTTGATATAGAATACACAAATATGGCTAAGAGTGAAAATCAAAATATCATGATCTCTAAAGTCCGATCGCACATTCATGAGAAATATTGTCACCATCTAAAAGTTTTTACAGATGGTTCACATCTAGATGATCAAGAAACAGGTTTCAGCTTTTGTAATACCATCGCTTAAAGTAGAAAAATGTTATTATGTTGGTAAACATCATTCGATATTCACAGCTGAGCTAATAGCAATTTTAATGGCTCTTAACCATATTCTCGATCTTCCGCTGAATATATTTCAAACTTTACTTTGCGTTGATTCTAAATCGGTACTCTACGCATTAAAATCCACAAGTTCTAAGAAAAAGTCTAAAGTTATATTAGAGATCAATCATGTTATACATGTTTTAGCTTTAAGGGGTATTTGTGTCACTTTCTGTTGGGTACCTTCTCATGTGGGATTCTTACCAAATGAGTGGGCTGACAGAGCTGCAAAGAGAGGTGCAAAACATGGAGAGGATTCTGTAGAACTACACGTTCCATTATCTTTACAAGAAGGCTATCACTTACTAGAAGAGGCATCGTGGAGCAGGGCCAAAAAGGCTTATTATCCAAAGGAGCGCATATCAGAAAGGTCTTCATTCACTGTCCCTAATTTAAAGGATATCGATCGCTCTGAGACCAATACAAGTTTTTTCACGGCAAGAAAGGTTAGGGCTTTATTTTTCCGGATAAAACTGAATGCGTTCATCACTAAATATAGCAAAAATATAAAATGTTTGTGCGGTGAGAAAATTACAAACAATCACATAATTTTTGAATGTAAGAGTCTAAAACCATTCTTACCCTCTTTCTCGGAAAAATCCTTGGATAAGATTTTTAAAAATCTTAATTTGGCATTTCGTATAACAAAATCTTTAATGAATAGTTCTTTAGGAAATTTGTTATAGTTTTAAGTCATACTAGCATTTGTTATGTATTTACTTGTTATTTCTGTTTAGCCCAAATCTATGTACTGTATACATCATTAAGAAAAAGACACCCATTTTACTGCACACACCCATCAACATACTAGACCCTCCCCTTCCCTTCCCATCGTCTAATATCACTTTGAGTGAACAGACGTAAAATCGAAGCAACAACAACGTATGCATGCACACACGCATACACGTATGAATGCATGCAAACACACACACACACACACACACACACACACACACACACACACACACACACACACACACACACACACACACCACGCACGCACGCACGCACGCACGCACATAAACACACAGACACACACGCACGAACACAAGCAAACAAACAAACAAACAAGCAAACAAAAGTAAAAAAGAACCAAACAATCACCAACGGCATTCATCTCTTAGATACACGTTAGTGCTGATTTTGTTTCTTTTACTTTTCTAAGGAAAACATAATTGTTTCATTTGCTAATCAGAAAACCATAGCAAAAAAACCCCTGTTCTGCTCAATAACAAAAAAACAAAGCAAACTGACAGGAAAGAAGAAAAAAAATCAACACATATATTCTTGACAGTACAGGATACCACTAATTATGAATGGTAAACCGTTGCAGTAAGTCAAACTTTCTAGTCAGGCAAGACATTTATGCTGGCTGCTTTCCATTCTCTTTCTGCTGCTGCTGCTGTCTCCCGAACAAAGCCCAGAAGGTTTCCCTGTATCTGGACCCCATGGCATAATACACGAAAATGTTGAGACTGGCATTGATGAAGGTGAATACCTCACTCATCCACAAACTGGCCAGAAAAAAGTTGAGATTCTCGTGTCCAGAATTCATGCCTGGCAGAAACAGCCAGCTGATACGAATGCAGGATACGGGACACAGACAGATCAGGAACAAGATGGAGTTCCCTACCAACATCTTGGTCAGCGCCACTTCACGGGCAGAAATGGTGGAAGAGGTTTCAGCGCGCCAGTTCACAACCTCCCGAAGTTTCATGGTGGTCAGTTTGGTGGTTGTGATCACAATGAGCATCACAGACCCTGGCAGACCGATACCGAAAACGAAGCTGTCCATGTTGTCGATGAACTCTTTGTTCTGTTTGTAGAACTCTCCCGTGACCCCCGTTCTGACCACATGTCCTGAAGCGTGGTCAAACACACACCCGATGCGATACCGAAACGCCATCACGAAATACAGACTCAGCACCAGAGAATAGGCCACAAAGATGATGACAGCCATAGTTCGGGTTTGCAGCAAGGTCTGGAACTTGAGCGGATTCCGGACACACAGACATCGCTCTGTAGCGATAATGGCGGAAAGGATGTAGGAGATATAGTTGAACCCCATCAGACCTAATAAATTATTGTTAGTCAAAAACGTGTCGATAGGTCCGAATTTTTCTTGGGTCGTAAATTGAAGGTGTATCTGTTCCCCGTGGTGAATCATGGCCATGATTAAATGCAGAACATCGGCAAAAGACAGAGCGAAGAGACACAGGTTGACCCGATCCTTCAGGCCCTGTTTGTAGAACACCGCCATGTTGATGACGTTGGCTGGTCCACCAATCAGAAAGAGGAACGCCAAGACGCAGTCTTTGACTTTACGCAGGATTGTTTCTATTTCTGAAATGACGATGTCGTGGTGGTTGTCTGTAGGGAGATGGTCAGTGTCCACAAACAGGACTTCAGTGCACCCATAGGGCAGTGTTAAGTTCCCGGGTACACTGTGGGGATCATGCAAAGAGTCATTGTGATGCAGCCCTACATCTCCATGTGAATCTTCAACATGAAAGAGGGTAGTAGCCATTGTCTTTGTATTTCAAAATCAAACTGTCTTCCAAAGTTTTTTTGCAGTAGAGAATCATGTGCATTTACACGAACTATTTCCTTGAAATTCAAAATCAAACTGTCTTCCAAAGTCGTTTTTCAGTGAAGAATCATGTGCCTTTATACGAACTATTTCCTTGAAATTCAAAATCAAACTGTCTTCCGATTTTTTTTCAGTAAAGAATCATGTGCCCTTAATCACTTTATACGAACTATTTCTTTGAAAAGTTACACTAAACTCCCCTTTTACACATCGCTACAGGCTTGTAGTCATGGTATATCCCCAGGATCCTGTCTGCATACAGCAGTAGCCAGCCCAGCAAAAGATTAAATAATAACTACTGAAATGGCTTTCTGTGATTGAATCAAATTTAAATCTTAAGCCAAGAGAAAGCTTAGGGTTAAGGCTTTTTTAAAGATTCAGCCTTAGGTTGAAAACACAGGCACATTTGTTTCAGATTGTTTTTAATAATAATAATAATAATAATTTATGGAATTTGTATAGCGCTATATCTTGCAAAAACAAATCAAAGCGCTTGCATTCAACCTACACGACGCACAATCAGCAACTATTTACAGTTTTGACAAATTCGAATGTACACACACACACACACACACACACACACGCACGCACCCCGCACGCAGCACGCGCGCGCACGCACACACACCCACAAACGTTATGCACTTTGGCAGGTGGATGTTGAAGGCAGGGACAGGTAAGAGATGGAAGCGGAAGGAGAAAAACTTAGGTTTGAAATAAGTGTGTCTTGAGGTTGGATTTAAAAGTGAGATATACTGTCGTCTACCTTGCAACCGTTCTCAGCAGAAATCAAACAAGACGGCTGTAAAAAAAATGTAACTCAGCCTAAAGGAAACAGCAAAAGAATCATGACAGGTGCTCTGAACAAACTGAACTAATCAAAATCGCAACTTACAGCAAGAATAGTCGGACTTATTTCTTCCCATCAAACATAATGTTGAAACAATCTTTGTTTCTGTTGGCAAGTGTCTAAAGCTATGATAACTTGTTCTTCTTGTAATCTCCTTTCATAAGATGGTTAATGTATTTTGACTTGACCTGACTTGACTTGACTAACTACCTTTCAACTCTGTCTATAAGCTATGGTCAGTCTGGGTAAAAGGTAAAAGGTAAAGGTGTTCCATAGCCTGTGTGGTCGTAGAGGAGTGAGGCGTCCAGACTTCAGCTTCTCTAGGGGCCAGCATGTTGAGGGCGGCGCCCATCTCCTCTCCCTCGCTGCTTTACCTTCCCTGACCCTAAAGAGGGCAGGTACCCATTTACCGCTGGGTGAACTGGGGAAACTATACTGAAGCTAAGGCGCGCAACCTGTCACCCATCCAATAGGTATCCACGCTGCTTAACCTTGGCTGGGGAAAGCGAGCGCTCTGACCACTGAGCTATCCCGTCTCGCTATGGTCCGTCTATTTGTGTCAAAGAGTAGAAGTGCTGGTTTTGATTGTTTCTCATTAAATTCACTGACCAGCAAGCATCATGGCAAGCCCTACCTTTTGCTTGTCCTTAGTGGACAAAGCGTATGACTGCTGTGTGATGTTGCGGAAAGGAATCTTAGTATGATAGCGAATCGTATTCAGCCTTCCGGTCAAAGTAAACTGCAGACCTGCCAGTGCTTTGCTTCATCATATGAACATGAACATACAAGATATAACATGTACACTGTAAAAAAAAAACAAAAAAACAAAAATCAATACTCGTACCAGCATTTGATGGGCTATGAAAACACAAGCATACCCAGCATGCGCCCTGAATCGGAAAGGCAGGGGGCTCTTCCAGTTTCAGCTTGCCCAAGAAACATAGCTCGAACCAGTCACTTGCAAGCTCTGGTGATTGCTTCAAAGCTAAATATAGAGGCCCAGCTTCCATAGGTCCTTGATGAGAAAAGCTAGTACTGAGATGACTGTTGTCAGTTGTCAGTGTCAGTGAAAGGTGGCAGAATGGTTAAGACGTTCGCCTGCCAACAAGTAAAACCGTGAGGTTCTGGGATTGATTCCCATTCTCGCCCTTTCTTCCCAGTTTTGACGAAAAAACAAATCAAACTGAATGTCAAAGTCATTCGAATGAGACTATAAACCGAGGCCTCGTGTGCGAACGCACACAGAACATCTTCCACACACGTTAAAATCCCGTTCCGCTTTTCGGAAGAGCAGGCCATTGTATGCCGGTAGGAGCGGATGACAAAATTATTTTTTTAAACCCAGCATGGACACAGCTGTTGTGTTTAGACATCATCCCTGAGGAATGTCGGGGAGTTGGAGTCCCCAGAGCAGCTCGGGGCAATATATATTTAAAAAACATAATGGGTAGGCGCTGCACTTGTGGCAACGCGCTCTCCCGTGGGAGAGCAGCACAAATTCCACGCAGAGAAATCTGCTGTGACATAAACTGGTATAAAATTTTAAAAAATTTAAAGATAGCATTGCTTTGCTTAACCGCTTGTCTGTGTTTTTGGTTACTCTTCTAGGGCTCCGGGTATACTACTGGCGATATTTTAACTATGCGACCGTTTCAGTCGACTTCGAATGTAACAGCAGTCCTACTTCAGGCTATATGTTGTGTATATTGGTATTGTCGTTGTTCACGGAACACTGATATGAATTACAAGATTTTTAAGGGGCACGTTGATCTCTCTCTCTCTCTCTCTCTCTCTCTCTCTCCTCTCTCTCTCTCTCTCTCTCTCCTCTCTCTCTCTCTCTCTCTCTCTCTCTTCTCTCTCTCTCTCTTTAATGCCACTTTATATCACAGCACATTCCTGTGCGTGAAGTTCGGGCTGCTCTCCCTGGGGAGAGCGCGTCGCCACAAGTGCAGCGCCTACCCTTTTTTTCTTCCTGTCTTCATCTGTGTTTGTTTTCTTATTAGAATGGCTGTTTTCTACAGAATTTTGCCAGGGACAACCCCCTTGTTGCCGTGGGTTTTTTTTACGTGAGCTAAATAATGACGTTTAACACACGGGACCTCGGTTTATTATCTCATCCGAAATACTAGCACCCAGACCACCGCTCATGGTCTAATGGATGGAGGAAAAGTTTGTGGCCCAAACGCGCGGGACTCAAAACATTAACACCGCACACTCCGACCAGGACTTTTCGCTTTCTAGGCAAGGCGCGTTACCTCCTAGACCCCCCAAAATCCACCTTTTATCAAAACAAAACAAAACTGCTACTCCAAACTTTGGACAGTCATCTTTGGACACCTATGATATACATTATGGGACACCTTTAATTTGACCTTTTCCCACATATCTTTGGCTGCCTAGAAACATTGCGTAAGACAGTTCAGACTGTGTAAGACTTACGCAAAGTGTCCAGGCTGCTGATGATATGGTCTTGTACATCAGATAATATAGAGTGATGCCTGTTTCCTTTGCACATAATGCCGTGATGTTATGTAATGTAAAGGTAAAGGTGTCCCCTAACCTGTGTGGTCGTAGAGGAGCGAGGCGTCACAGACCTCAGCTTCTCCAGGGCCAGCATGTTGAGGGCGGCGCCCATCTCCTCTCCCTCGCTGCTTTACCTTCCCTGACCCTAAAAGGGCAGGTACCCCTTGACAGCTGGGTGTACTGGGGGGGGGGGGGACTGTACTGTAGCCAAGGCGCGTAAACGGTCACCCATCCAAATGTAACAACGCTCGACGCTGCTTAACTTACTGGGGAAAGCGAGCGCTCTGACCACTGAGCTATCCCGTTATGTGCGTGCATGAAAAAGAGAATCCTGATTGTTATGCGTGTGTAAAGTGTGTTAACAGGCGGAGTCTTAGCATTCATCCTCTTCTTTCCTCACCAATGTTGTGGTCTTCAATTTTAAATCTCTTCACAAAAAGTGATATTAAACAAACGCACCAATGTGTAGGCCATTGTGTGCCCTTGGGAACAGATGACAAAATTTCAAAAAACCTGAAATATACCGGGACTGGATGTAAAACACAAAACAAGCAAAGCACATGTGTGCTTATTTTGTCATTCACGAAATAAAAGATTAAATAAACAAAATGACTATGAGTCTCTTCCATTTCTAGTGTGATTGTGTGTGGTGTGTGTGTGTGTGTGTGTGTGTGTGTGTGTGTGTGTGTGTGTGTGTGTGTGTGGTGTGGTGTGTGTGTGTGTGTGTGCACGCACACGTGTGTGTGACGTCATATTCCATCACAAATAGAAATAGACCAAACAGATTGTCATCCTGTCTACCACTTAAAACGAGAAAAAAAGTGTTTTGAGATGTATGAAACGTGCAGGTGGATGGTTCACGAGTATCTGTTGGTAGTGCATTCCACATGATGGGGACATTAGAGATAAACACTTCCTAATTAGCTGGTCTCAACACTAAATGGAATATGTGTAATGAATGTAACCGGGTGCATGTGCGTGCGTGCGTGCGTGCGTGCGCGCGCGCGCGTGTGTGTGTGTGTGTGTGTGTTTGCGTGTGTGTGAGCGAGTGAGAGAGAGAGAGCGAGAGTATGATTTTGTTAATAACGCAATTTTTTTATGCTGGATCTAATGTGTGAGACTTAGCGTGACAAGGGAGTTAATTAGATTATCTCCCATGCAACCTTGTAGCTGCGGTGTGTCACTATTTGCGGACACACCTGTAAATTGTGAGACACTATGTAACAGTTGTAATTAAATTGTCAATTTTGTCTTTTCCTGGTCTTCATTCTTACCTTGTTGTCATACCTGTACAACCAATGGCACGCTAAGGAGCAAATAAAGAAAGACCAGCGAGCAACAGTTTTCTCCTGAGTCAGTCTTCCGTTGTCCAGTTGCTATGAATTGTTGATTGAGAATTGGTGTTCTACTCTATCTCTAACCTGTCTTATTCCTTCCTTGCCTCTCAGAACCATCACAGGAAAAACAGACTACCAAATAGACAATGCTGCTGTACCAGTGTGTATAGTTACATGAAATGTTACAAAATAGTTGTCCGAGCTAGCTCGCCTTGTCTGATGAAATCAGGTTAAAGAGACGTATCCGAATGAACTATACTACCAAACAACATCTAATGCAACTACTATAGAGCAGTATCAACAGTGACCTAACAGTGTAAACAACAAATGGATCGGTGGTCTATAGGTAACGCTCCTGCCTAGAAAGCGAAAAGTCCGAGTGGGAAGTGTGCGGTGGTTTCAATCCCGTTTGGGCCCAAAACTTTCCCCCCATCCATTAGACCAAGAGGGGTTGTCTTGGTACTAGTCTTTCGGATGAGACGATAAACCGAGGTCCCTTGTGCTACACAAGAATATTTAGAGCAGGTGAGAGAACCCACTGCAAGTAGAGACTTGTTCCTGGCAATGTTCTGAAGCCAAAAGCCATTTTGATAGGGAAATAGATACAGTTGCAGACAGGAAAAAACAGCAGTGGCGCTGCCCTTGTGGCAACGCGCTCTCCCCCCCAAAAAACAGTTCGAATTTCAGTTAGAAAAACTCTGCCGTGATTTTTAAAGTGATGCAAAATAAAAAGAAAAAACAAAAAAATCAAGAGAGCCATCTGTCGCAAAAACATTTCTGTTATCGTTTTTTAACTAGAAGGTATTTTCTGTCATACTTTTACCTATGCTCCTTTGTTGTCTAACACCGTTCAATCCTGTTTCGCTTTTTGTAGGAGTAGGCCATTGTGTGCATGTGGGAACAGATAAAAGGATAACACAAAACTGCAAACACACGGACACTGGATGTAGAAAAGCACATGAGTGCTTATTCCATTACCCTCGATATAACAGAATAAATAAATAAATAATACACAACACTGACACAGTACCAGTTAATTAGAGTTAATCATATGTACGATTGGCAAAGTACCACAGAAAAAAAGCATGCGTCTTTAGCAACGTTGTATTAAAGCGCGGTGAAGCACACACAGTATTATTCTCTGAATGAAAATAGGTCCTTTTAACAAGAACATACACGATCGTTCCTTGTTTTATTATTTACTTCAGGTTTTTTTTTTAATCAATGACTTGATTCGTCTTCATGCCTTTTCCAACATTACCTCTCTGTATACTGTCAAGCTATATAGTCAGTAATGATTTATATCAAATCAATATTGCTTTCTATAATTATACAGTTTGCGAACGTTACACGGGCGCACAGAGACTACCACTAGC
>CM060324.1:62099828-62102328 GCA_030674155.1 Stramonita haemastoma | reverse complement strand
GGAAAGAACTGCAAGGGGTTAAAGGCGACGCAAGGCATTTTCAGTCACACGACAAGGCAATACTAGTTGCCGTCTGAGCGTTCCACGAAGTGTGATACAATATGGTGACCAGTTGGCTCTATAGTCAGACGAAAGGTACAGAAAAACTACAAGCCCGCTCTAGTTTGTGTTCCTGTTCCTTTTGTCTGATTGTAACTGGAAGCATTGGCTTTCCTCTTCATATTGTATTTCTCGGGCAGTGTCGCATAACAGAGCCCATCCCTCTCCATGCCAGGCCACAGCCGATGTCCTCCATCAAGGTGGCTCACCTTGGCCTCCAACACACAGCCATTGAGGAAACTTCACCCGCCTTGGCCGGTAACTTGCAACGTGGAAGTTCTACGCCCAATGATGCAGTGTTAGCATCACCCCCTCACGGGGTTTAGCACGCCTGCTGAGGCGAGGTCCCGGGGTGTGGCGCTTGGAGCCAACACGTGAGAGATTGAGGAGATGGCTGAGGACCAGTGATGCCCGTCCACCCTACCAGGCAGAGTGCAGCAGCCAGACATCATAGGTACCCCCCTCAACCAGAGCATAGCCCCTACATAGCGTTGCATGCAGGAAAAAGAAGAAAAATGGGTAGGCGCTGCACATGTGGCGACGCGCTCTCCCCAGGGAGAGAGAGCAGCCCGAATTTCACACAGAGAAATCTGCTGTGAGATAAAGTGGTACAAAACACAAAAATAAAAATAAATACGTTCCAGTGGAGTGGGAGTGGAGGAAGCTGGTTTCAAAATCTTTAGTTGTGCCCCTACGGTTCAGGGGAATACGGGACAGGACCTGGTGAAGGTGAAGGTGACGATGGAAGCGATTTTTCTCTTCTTCTTTTAGCATGAACAGAGTAGACAGACTTTGGCAGAATCTACATCTATCCAACATGGACATACAAGCTGGCTTGTACGTACACATGTACACACACACGCACATACACATTCACACACACGCACACACATGCACGCTCGCAGACACGCACCTAGATACGCAGACACACATGCGCGCGCGCGCGCCGCGCGCCACACACACACACACACACACACACACACACACACACTTGAGTCAGTGTGATGATTGTTAACCCTAGCTTTTGTTCTTTTTTTTTTGTTTGGTGTTTTGCTTTTGAACCTCCTAAGTCACTTCATGAACATTTTTTTTTAATTGAATTTTTTCAGTGAGCCATTCTCTGCAAGGACAGGAGAAAGACGAGCTCATTACTCAATAAACAGGTTATGTGTTATTTTGTTGATCTTTTTATTCATTTCTCTACTTCTTTCTTTCTGTCTTTCTTCCTTTCTTTCTTTCATTTTCTTTTTCTTTCTTTCTTTCTTTCTTTCTTTCTTTCTTTTCTTTCTTTCTTTCCTTCCTTATTCATTCATTTATTCTTGTATATCGAGGATCCTACCCGTTTGTATGTGTGCGTTCTCACACGGTGCCTCGGTTTATATTCTCATACCGAAAAACTTTTGGGGGAGTGGAGTTTGCACTAATGTTAACTTCAGGAGAAAATATATTCTTTGAATCGGAATCGCACCGGGGTCTGACCATTTTTTACCAATATATATATATATATATATATATATATATATATATATATATATATATATATATATATATATATATATATATAATGTATGTATGTATGTATGAGTATAGTTAGGTAGATATATAGTTAGATAGAGAGATAGAGAGATAGACAAAAAAAAGATAGAGAGAGAGATAGAGAAATAGAGAAATAGATAGAGATGTATATATATAATTATATATATATATTCCATGGTGTATTTTTTTCAGAGTGTATGTTTTAATAGACAGGGTGACGTGCAAAGATGTGTGGACCATTGACAGATCACAGCTCCAGGTGATGCTGCAAAGTCCCCTCAACAGGCAAACACCTATGAAGCCAGAAAAACTCTCTGACCAGTGTATTTTAAGGGCATTGTCTCATCTGTTTACACGATTCGGTTCAATGAAAGTTTCCATATATTGTAGTAGTAGTAGTAGTAGTAGTAGTAGTAGTAGTAGTAGTAGTAGTAGTAGTAGTAGTAGTAGTAGTAGTAGTAGTAGTAGTAGCGATGGTGATGGTGATGGTGGCGTAAAAGTAGAGAATGCTCATGGGCAAGCAGATTATTGTTCAGTCATGAAGTGACTGGCTTTCTGAATAACGCACCTTTTACCTGATTATGTGGAAAATGCCTGCTGCTGCTGCTGCTGCTGCTGCTCTCTAGCTGCTGCTGCTGCTCTGCTGCTGCTGCTGCTGCTGCTGCTGCTGCTACTACTACTACTACTACTACTACTACTCTACTACTCCTACTACTCTACTACTCCTACTCTCTCCTACTACTACTCCTACTACTACTCTACTCCTACTCTACTCCTACTCACTACTACTACTCTACTCTACTATACTACTACTACTCCTACTCCTCCTCCTACTATACTCATACTCCTCCTACTCCTCCTACTA
>CM060324.1:62079828-62092328 GCA_030674155.1 Stramonita haemastoma | reverse complement strand
TTTTCGTAGGAAACAATTGTTTTCTGGATTCTTCTCTGCCTAGAAATATCCCACACTGACAAGTGCACCCTGTGACACAGGCATCACAAACGCCCACCCTTATCCTGCGGTCTGTTGCATTTAAAAAAAAAATTTTCTATGCCATTTTGTCACAGCAGAGTTCTATGTGTAAAATTCCGACTGCTCTCGCCCTGGGGAGAGCGTGCCGCCACAAGAGCAACGCCATCCATTATTTGTTTTTATTTTTCTTGTCTGCAACTGTTTCCCTATCAGAGTGACTTGTTTTACAGCGTTTTGCTGGGGACAGCTCTCTTGTTGCTGTGAGTTCTTTTACGTGCGCTAAATAATGTTGTGTAGCACACATGACCTCGGTTCATCGCCTCATCCGAAAGACTAGCACCCAGACCACCATTCATGGTCTAATGGATAGGGGGAACCGTTTCAGGCCAAAAAGGGAATCGAACCACCGCACACTTCGGACCCGGACTTTCCGCTGTCTAGGCACGTGTGTTACCTCTAGACCACCGATTCACGGTCTTGTCCCACCTTCAACACTCTGAGACACCAGACGTGGCTCTGCCCTGGAGAGCTCCAGGACAGACTGTGGGGACCTGGACTGACAGGGTCACCCCACAGACTGCAGACTTCGCCATCCAGACCGGGCTGCATATGAAACAGCATGAACAGTGAACTCAGTAGAGGAACAAGAAACTTAAGCAGTTAAACTGGGGTTTGAATGGAAATTTTAGGAGCTGCCTCTGTCTATCTACACGGTGGTGGTGGTGGTAGTGGTGGTGGTGGTGGTAGTGTAATTGTATCCGAGTCACAGCAGACCTATTCTATTTAGGGACTGTACTGTCAGATCAGCCAATCAAAGTGTGCATTCACATTCGTGACCTTGGTAAACAATCCCATTTTAAGGACTGTGGGAGAGTGGAGTCGGTACTGATGAAAAAAATATCTGAGTAATGGTCTGTGTGCTAGTCTTTTAGAAGACCATGCCATTTTCATTGTAAGAAATCAAGTGCGTTCCTACGACCCAAATGACAAAGTCATAATTTATTATTTTTTTTAAAGATATTTTCTAAGCAACATTAGCTTACAATGCTACACTTTCATACTGTACAATGAGAAATTTGAAGCAGTCTGGCTACAAAAATTACGTCGTATGCTTTGAGAAAAATAAAACTTCTATAAAGAGACAATCAAATCTATAAGTGCAGCACTTGGTCAAACAAACCCTCTGTGTGTTTTACTGTTTGTCAGAAAGAAAATAGCTGCTGTGTGGATGGACAATACCAGTGGTCAGTTACACAAGAGACCGCCAACAGCAACAGGGTTTTCTCTGCGCAGCTCCAGTGCAGTGACTTCCGGTATCTGAACTCTAAACGTATCACAGCTGAGCATGAACTTAGCACAGACATCTAAGGCTAGAGGTTACAGAGACAGACTTGTAGACTGGCGGTCATAATAATGGCCCCCCCGCAGTGAATATTGCTTCTAACCCTTGGCTATCCCAGTCATTCCAAAAGTGTGTAATGCAGGGCTTAAATCCTTGGAACACTTTATCTATGAAATTCACAAAAGATGTAGAGGGGAATATCGTTTTTATGTGTTGTACTTTAGGTAGGTATGAACAAACAATGTCAGTGTTTTATGTAAAAAAAAAAAATTTCTATACTTCACAGCTACCCTGTAGAATTCTTACAACACTCCCAAAAAGTTGGAATAAAAAAATCAGTTTTGAAATTTATTCCCGTGTTGTCAACCAGCTCAATGCTCCCATGCTACCCACGAAATTCCTCATAGAAGTGAAAGTTATTTGACCATGATCCAAGAGGTTAAAAATATTCCAGGGATGGTCATTTGTTTTACAAACTTTAATGTGTTATGTATCAGTGTAGATAAATTTAATCTCCCATCTCTTTACAGTGCCACAGGTAGGCACAGCCAGACAGTTAGGACGTCGCATATAGAGAAGCTGAATAGAGTCTATATTTCACTGTGAAGGCGAAGTGTATGCAACAGATAGTATTCTACCACCACCCAACATACCAGAGCGTCGTACAATTTGCAGGTGTGTCCACATTTAGAAACACGGCACTGGAACAGAGCTCTGATTGCATTGGAGGTAATCTACTTACCGCCCCATCACAGTTAGTTCTACAGCCATCTATGATGATCAATATGAATGTGTAGGAACTTAATAAAAACATGAAAAGAGAAACAAAAAGTAAACATGCATACAAAGAATTATGAAAATTTGTAGCAAAATGACAAAACATATACTGCACACATGACAACTGAATACACTCTTAAATGCAGTAATATTGAATACATTTGTACTGTATAGGCGCATTTCAAAATGCATGGTATGCTTCATTGTTTTATTAACTGTCGTTTGATTCCTAACAAAGCCTTGCACGTTTCCCTGTAACGAGACCCCATGGAATAATACACCATGATGCTGAAGCTGGCATTGATGTAGGTCAGAGACTCACTGACCCAGACTATGGTCAGGAAGAAGTTATGGTGACGTCGCCCAGGGTTCATCTCTGGCAGAAACAGCCAGCTGAAGCGAAGCACAGAGGTGGGGACAGTGCAGACCAGGAACAGAATGGAGTTACCCACCAGCATTTTGGTCAGGGCCACTTCACGTGGAGAGAGGGAGGAGGTTGTTCCAGCACGCCATGTCACAATCTGACGAAGTTTTACTACAGTGATTAGTGTCGTTGTTATTACCACAACCACTACCGTTACTGGTAAGCTAGCACCAAATATAAAACCGTCTAAATGATCAATTAGCTGTTTGTGATTTTTGTAAAATTCTCCAATTACTGCAGTTTTGATAATGACACCGGATTTGGGATCGTATACACAACCAATATAAAATCGAAAAGCCACGACGTAATAAAAACTTAAGACCAAAGCATACACGAACATGACGACACAAGCCATGGTTCTGGTGTGCATCATCGCCTGGAACTTGAGAGGGTAGAGAACACAGAGACATCTCTCACTGGCGATGATGGAAGACAGAACTTGAGACACGTAAGTAGCTCCAAGTAAACCTGTGAAATGGTTGTTGGTAAAGAAAGTTATCATAGGACCGAACGTTTCTCTGGTCGTGAACTGCAAGTAAACTTGTTCCACATGATGAAGCATTGACATAATCAAACACAATTCGTCAGCGAAGGATAGAGCGAAGAGACACAGGTTGACCCGATCCTTCAGGCCCTGTTTGTAGAACACCGCCATGTTGATGACGTTGCCTGGTCCACCAATCAGAAACAGGAACAGCAAAAGGAAACTCTTGATTCTGCGAGAAATTTCCTCCACCTCGGCAGAGACAATGTTGTCGGGATTATCCCACGGCAAGAATTCCATCTGAGAGAAGATGGCTACTTCACATCCCTGAGATGCATTAGGATACACTGTGTGATGGACAGTGGTCACTGAAGAATTCCAGGTGTCTGTGGTCCGATTTACGCCACTGTCCTCCATGACGTTCATCCCTTCAGTCTGCTACTCTCTATGGGTTTCAAACAGTTTTTGTCCTTTGCTTAAAGGATCACAACCATAAATAGGTAGGCGCTGCACATGTGGCGACGCGCTCTCTCCGAGGAGAGCTGCCCAAATTTCAAGCAGAAAAATCTGCTGTGATTTAAAGTGGTACAAAATACAAAAATTAATATTCACATGTAACGATCTATGTTTAAAAACCAACTGTAGACCATGTTCTATCCACACGTTGTTGTGCATACAGCAGCTTGATTTATATTATATGATTATTTTATTTATACTCTATGTCATTATGGCTTTCGCCCACTTTACTTAGATTTGCAGTATCATCGCTTTAAACCCACTTCTTTGTTACTCATGGAGAGCTGAAAACTAATAGAGAAATACTACATGTGTTTAAAAGTGGAAAAAAGCCAGTGGTAGTAGTGACAGTTTAAAAAAAAGAAATAGTGTAGTAGTAGTAGTAGTAGTAGTAGTAGTAGTAGTAGTAGTAGTAGTAGTAGTAGTAGTAGTAGTAGCAGTAGTAGTAGTAGGTAGTAGTAGTAGTAGTAGTAGTAGTAGTAGTAGTAGTAGTAGTAGTAGTAGTAGTAGTAGTAGTAGTAGTAGTAGTAGTTAGTAGAGTAGCAGCAGCAGCAGTAGTAGCAGCAGTTAGTAGTAGTAGTAGTAGTAGTAGTAGTAGTAGTAGTAGTAGTAGTAGTAGTAGTAGTAGTAGTAGTAGTAGTAGTAGTAGTAGTAGTTTGTAGTAGTTTGTAGTAGTTTAGTAGTAGTAGTAGTAGTAGTAGTAGTAGTAGTAGTAGTAGTAGTAGTAGTAGTAGTAGTAGTAGTATGTGTAATAGTAGTAGTAGTTGCAGCAGCAGCAGCAGTAGCAGTAGCAGTAATAGTTTGTGCCATGACGAGTTATCGCCCCTGATTAATCCATTTATTTGTCTGATTAACACTTTCAAGGCAAGTCAAAAACATGAATCTCTTCTTCGTCTAAGTTTGATGTGTGTGTGTGTGTGTGTGTGTGTGTGTGTGTGTGTGTGTGTGTGTGTGTGTGTGTGTTGTGTGTGTGTGTGTGTAGTTCATTCTTTTGTTTCGAGGATAATGGAATAATCACACATGTGTTTTGTTTTTAGAACCAGCTGTGTGTGTGTGTGTGTGTGTGTGTGTGTGTGTGTGTGTGTGTGTGTGTGTGTGTGTGTGTGTGTGTGTGTGTGTGTGTGTGTGTGTGTGTGTGTGTGTGTGTGTAGTCTGTGTGTGTGTGTGTGTGTTTGTGTATCTTTGTGTATGTGTGTGTATTCGTGTGCAATTGTGTGTGTGTGTGTGTGTGTGTGTGTGTGTGTGTGTGTGTGTGTGTGTGTGTGTGTGTGTGTGTGTGTGTGTTCGTGCATGTGTGTCTGTGTCCGTCTGTATGTATTTGTGTACATGTTTGTGTTTGTGTTTGTGTGTGTGTGTGTGTGTGTGTGTGTGTGTGTGTGTGTGTGTGTGTGTGTGTGTGTGTGTGTGTGTGTGTGTGTGTGTGTGTGTGTGTGTGTGTGTGTGTGTGTAGTTCATTCTTTTGTTTCGAGGATAATGGAATAATCACACATGTGTTTTGTTTTTAGAACCAGCTGTGTGTGTGTGTGTATGTGTGTGTGTGTGTGTGTGTGTGTGTGTGTGTGTGTGTGTGTGTGTGTGTGTGCGTCTGTGTGTGTGCGTGCGTGTGTGTGCGTCTGTGTGTGTGTGCGTGCGTGTGTGTATATTTTATTTTAATTATTTATTTCTATTTATTCTTTTATATTGAGGATAATGGAATAAACATTCGCGTGCTTTTTTACATCAGGTCCCCGTGTGCATACAGTTTTGTAAATCTTGTCATATGTTCCCACTGGTACACAATGGCCTACGCTTACGAAAAGCGAAACAGGATTTAACATGTGCACAAGATGTTCTGCGTGCGTTCACACACGGGGCCTCGGTTTACAGTCTCATCCGAAGGACTTTTGGGGAGAGCGGAGTCAGCACTGATGTAAACTGGAGAAAAATCTCCTCGAACGGGAATTGAACCCAGGTCGTCAAATTGCGAGCGCAGTGTTCTGACCACTAGGCTATTCCGTCCCCCACTGGTTGTACTGGTTGTGCAGTGTGACTGAAGTCCTGGTCTTCACGCTACCCTCAGCTTGCATACAGGACAACGATAGGTTTGGTATGGCAGAGCAAGAGGAGTCACATCCTATGGAAAAAAGACGGACACCGCTTGATCATACACCTGTCGCTTTACCTGTACACACAGCAACACAGGCAGGTAATAACACTGCGTTCACATGTATGTGTGCAGTTTTCAATCAGGGCTGGGTAGCCATTTTAAGCCCACATGAAAACTTTGATTTTTTTTTCAGTTGGCTCACATTCTAACATCGTTACTGAATAGCAGAGGCAAAAAAAAAAGTCAATGAATAGCAAATAGGCCATTGGCATAAAACATGGTTTTCCCCAAACACTTCTTATCTGTGGTGAGTTTGTTGTGTCAAAGCCGTGGGGTTTGGAAATTAACAAGAGAAGGTGGTTGGAGATCATAACAGTGGTCGCGATCCCGGGTGGCACACTCTCTCGTCAGTAGCGGATTTCTAAGAAATTGTCTGACGTATGTTAGCTCAGAGCAGGCACCCGTGAACACCAACAAAGTGACCCAGTGGCAGTGCAGGGCCTCTCTGGCTGGTGGCTCCACAGCCGCCTGACAATGATGGGCTTTTTTTTTTTATTAACCTATCAACTGAGGATGGGACGTAACGAGTCTGGCTTTGTCCCTTGTGTGTTGTATAGGACGAATGTAAACGCTTTGATTTGTTTTTGCAAGATATACTGCTATGTAAATTAGTGGTGGTGGTGGTAGTAGTAGTAGTAGTAGTAGTAGTAGTAGTAGTAGTAGTAGTAGTAGTAGTAGTAGTAGTAGTAGTAGTAGTAGTAGTAGTAGTAGTAGTAGTAGTAGTAGTGATTACATTATTTTGTCTTCTTTGCAGTGATTGCCTGGTCATAATTATCTGGATTGATGTTAGTTACACTGGTTACTTTAGAAAGGCAAGGCAAGGCAAGGTAAGGCAAGGCAAAGCAAGGCGAGGCAAGGCAAGGCAAGGCAAGGCAAGGCAAGGCAAGGCACACCAGGGCAAGGCAACATTCTTTTCAAAACCCAACATATGAAATTGTTAGATATTGCATTAAACTAGCTCGAAACATGAAGCACGGCCTTGACTTATGGGAACACTTAAACAACAGTTATTGGCGTTAACACCGCACCATGTCATTTGTTTTTTGGTTCAATCACAGCAAGAATAATCAGCATGAGTGAAACAAATAGAGAAGCCCAGTATCCATAATGCGGAGGTAAGACAAAACACCTATGAACATGTAATTTTGGGGAGATAATGAACTAGATCAGTAAGTAAATGTTTATCTTGTGTGTGTGTGTGTGTGTGTGTGTGTGTGCGTGCGTGCGTGCGTGCGTGTGTGTGTGTACATTCTAATATGCTAAAACTATAAATTGTTTTTGATTGCTTGTGTGTTGTATAGGTCGAATGCAAGCGCTTTGATTTGTTTTAACAAGATACAGCGGTATATAAATTCCATGTACTGTTGTTATTATTATTATTGTTGTTGTTGTTGTTGTTGTTGTTGTTGTTGTTGTTGTTGTTGTTGTTGTTATTATTATTATTATTATTATTATTATTATTATTATTATTATTATTATTATTATTATTATTTCCACGACTTTTCAGTTTCCCAACACCAACAAACATTTGAAAAAATGCTGTTTTTTTGTTGGTTTTTTTTTTTTTTTGCTTCTTCAATTAATTCAAGATAACTTAAGAAGTAATGAAATCCATCCCAAATTTTAAAAAAACACTTTAAGCAAAGTATTTATTCACGAAGAATGATCCCAACACTATAGTGTTTATACCCTAGACTTCTGTTGCATTACGTGGCAGTGTAAAACCATTTCAGAAAACGAACAAACACAACTGCAGCTTTCAGAACACCTTGCGAACACGTTAAATCCTGTTTCGCTTTTCGGAAGAGTAGGCAGGCCATTGTGTGCCGGTGAGAACAGAAAACAACTTCACAGAAACTGCGTACATACGGGGATTGGATGTAGAAGAAAAAGCACAGGAGTGCTTATTCTCGAAATAAAAGAATAGACAAGCAAATGAATAAATGAATAAATGAAGAAAGAAAGAAAAAAAACAAATAAACAAAGAAAGAAACAAAGAAAGAAAGAAAAAAAGTAGTAGGCACCCATCAGTCTCGGAAGAATATGGAGTTGCGCTCTAGTCTTTAGAGCACAAAGCCTGGGTAAGTAAGTATGGAGGGCAAACTGTTACCCATGCAGCAGACCCACCCCCCTCTCCACGCCACTGGAATAGTCCATTGGCAAGGCAATGACCGATACGAATGGTTCCAGTGCCGTCGCAGGAGCCACCAGAACGATGCCATATACAGCCCCGAGCCGCCCTGGGACTCCAACTTCCCCGATTTTTCCCCTATAAGTAAATAAATAAATAAACAGATAATAAATAAATAGATATAATATACGTATAGATGAATAAATTAGGAAGTCTCCGTGTTCCCAGAGTCCTGAGTAGAGGAAGCAGAGCCAGACAATGAAGCCCCTTGTCTCTGCTGTCTTTCTAGCCCACGACTTTTATCCACAAAATTAATCTCAAATTTTTAATGCCAAAACATGTTCTTGCTGAGAAGCCAAGACGCTGTCAGTATAAACAGCATCCCTACCTTCTGGGAATTACGTGCTAGCAATTTTCCTCTATCTCAAACGCCAAAACATGTTCTGTTTTCCCCTGCTGAGGAGCCAAGGGCTTGTCAGTATAAACAGCATCCCCACCTTCTGGAAACTCTGTGCAAGGAATGTCCCCTTTTCTATCCCTCTCTTTGTTTCTGCCTTGTTCCTTTGTTTCTTCCTGTCACCTCCTTATTGCCTTTTTTCTATTTTCTTCTGTAACAGGGCAATTTAGACACTTCGAGTTTTTTGTAGATGTTCAGCATCTGTTGCGCTGCCCACATCCACCCAGATTCATCCCCTCCTTCCTTCCCTCTCCCCTACCCCCCTCCTTCTTTTTCATTCTGTGCTAGGAATTTCCTCTTTTCTATCCCTCTCTTTGGTTCTACCTTGTTCCTTTTCTCCAAGTCACCTCCTTCCGGTCTATTTTTTCTGCCTCTTTCTCCCACTCTCCTGCCTTTTTCCCCAGAAACTTAAAAGATAAGTCCCTCCCACACCAAAGTCTGATGCACTGGGCCTGACTCGTCGGGTGCTTAATGGCACCGCAACGCATTTTCGCTCATAGGATAGACAATAGTTGCTGTCTGAGCGTTAGACGAAGAGGAAAATGCCTTCATGGTCAGTGGGATTATGCACCACATGAAATGAAACAAAAATCAAATGAGCATGCCACCACAAAGGCAGAGGGATAAAACTGTTCATTTGATTTCATTTTCATTTATTTCGTTTACGCCTGTCTGTGTGACTGTTTTTGCTGTAAGAGAAGGAGGAGGTTATAGGGGAGGGAGGAGGACGATAGGTTAGGAAGGGGTTTAAAGGGGGGGGGGGGGGGGGCTAGTTGAGGGTAATAGGATGAGGGAGGGAAGAGAGAGAGAGAGAGAGAGATAGAGAGAGAGAGAGAGAGAGAGAGAGAGAGAGAGAGAGAGAGAGAGAGAAGAGAGAGAGAGAGAGAGAGAGAGAGAGAGAGAGAGAGAGAGAGAGAGAGAGAGAGAGAGGAGGAGAGAGTAGAGAGAGGAGAGATTCAATTACACTGTCTTTTCAAAACCATCTTAGGGAACAAGAAAGTTACGATGGACAAAAATGAAACTGTAGTTTTCACTTTGACAAGTCATTACTTGAAGAATAATTCCACTGATAGAGACCACCCATTATTCTCCTTGATTATTTTGGTATCTGTATGTTTTACAAGGACAGTATGTAAGGCTTGGCTTGGCTTAGAATCTGTATTCTTGTGCATATATTTTAAGCTCATTGATGATTGATTTATGATTCATTCATTGATTCATTCTCATTGATTCATCTCTCTCTCTCTCTCTCTCTCTCTCTCTCTCTCTCTCTCTCTCTCTCTCTCTCTCTCTCTCTCTCTCTCTCTTCTCTCTCTTCGCTCTCGCTCGCTACGCACGCTCGCACACACACACACACACACACACCCCACACACACACACACACACACACACATCGTCCTCAGAAAGTGTCATGAACGATTCACGTCTGTGCATCCAAATCGGCATGATGATTTCATAAAATAAAATAACTGTCATTTTCAGTATTAACGCTTTTCTTTTGGAGTTACTGTCAGAATTTAACTAAACATAGCTTAAAGAAGAATATCATGCGTGTTTTTTTTTCATGCATGTTGCAGAAATACTTCGGTTACAAGTTTCAAACTCGTAAAATCTAATATTGGTATAAAGTGTGGTCCATTATGTTTGAATATTGTGACGAAATTTATTCAGATCAAATAGTTTTACTTTTTGTTTGGTTTATCACACCAATCCAATCCAATGATGTTGCTTAGAACCCCACCGACTGCACAGGCTATATTGGGGTTGTCACCTCGTCACATTTTAAAACTCGTATTAAACTGTGCGAATATTGTTAACAGTTTAACGGTATAAAACCAGATGATCAAATTTTATCATACGTTTCAGTGATGAAATAAACAGATGCATTGTTGGAAGCATTTTCTAGGCCTTCTATACATATCCAAAAAATGAAATAAGGTGTTATGGTGTGCACTGTATGCACTATAACGTTTAAAAATCCCCCCTCACCCTCCCTTAGCTCAAAACCAGAGGGGAGTAATATCATAAAGGTGAGAGTCGAAAATGACGTAATTTATAATTTCATCACTGTAGCCCTTACGTTCTAAGCTTACGTGAAAGGGTATTACTTTTGAACTGGATTGTTGAGAGAGGAGGAGTACGAATGTTCAAGAACAAGGGGTGTGTGTGTTGCTGTGTGTGTGTGTGTGTGTGTGTTTTGGGGTTGTGTGTTGTGTTGTTGTTTTTTTTGTTATGGTGAATGAAACAATAAAATGTGTTACCAAAACACCCCTGCGTGGCCTCACAACTTATTTCGTTAATTGTGGAGTGCCAGAGTCCTAGTATCTTCCCAGTTCTTCTGAACCTTGCAAAATGTTATCAGTAATAGAGATTAAATTACGAGGTTTGCTTATCTACCACAAGAGAAACTTTAACGTTTAAACGAATACAGCGACCATCTGCCAAAACAGTTTCGAAATCCCATAAAACAATTATGGAAGATACCAATGTAGAAAGCTTTGCAACTTGTCAAACTTATTTTCAGTACAAACTAAGGATAATGGTTTGCATATTTGCACCTAGACATAATTCAATGTTTAAACGTATACTGTGTCCATCTTGCCCAAAAAAATCAAAATCCAATAAAAGCAATGATGTAAAATACCTATGTAGAAAACCTTTTCAATATTCTGCAAAAATGAAACATATTCCAAACATTTTCACTCATTAATACATTAAGACATATTGATACACATCAGTGATGTATTTCAATAATTCCATGTACATTTCGTTCAGCAAGTTTTGTTAGTGAGTCTCGGAATTCTTCCAAAAAGGCGGAGAACAGAATAAGTTACACCTCTATAATTTTAGCCGTCATTTGTGGTCTCCAGTCTCAACGCTGGGACTTTATAAGGACAGATATCCAATCAGGGGTATTCTTCTTTTAGGCAATGTTTTGTTAAAAAAGGAAAAAAAAACAAGTGTTAGCACTCAGAAAAAAACATAACACACGAAAATACACGCGCGTGAGGCGTGCGCGCACACACACACACACACACACACACACACACACACACACACACACACACACACACACACAACGCAAGAGAGAGGAACCGCGGCGCGCGTGTGTTTGTTGTGTGTGATGTGGTGCTGTGTGTTGTTTGTGTTGTGTGTTGTGTGTGTGTGTGCTCGGTCGTGTGTGTGTGTTTGTGTGTGTTGTGTGTGTGTGTTGTGTTGTTGTGTGTGTGATGTGTGTGTGGTCGTGTGTGTGTGTGTGCCTGAAGATACTATGAACGCACAGAGCAGCGCTAATTAGGTAAATCATTATTACTGAAATGAAAGTTAAAAAGGAACAAAAGACAATTAAAGATTACCATTGATTTATGGAAAAGCTTGTAGTATAGAAGTTTGCTCAAACAGACGTTACGCGCACATACTGCAATAAAAGAAATGTGAATACGCACGCGTGTATTTATGCATGCAATCACACACACAATGCAAGCACACACACACACAACACACAACACACACACACACACACACACACACACACACATTCCCAACACATAACATCATCATCATCCATCCATCCATCCATCCACACAACATCCACACACACACAACACACACACACACACACACACACACACACACACACACACACACACACAACACACACACACACACACACCATCACCTATAATCATACTCCACACCATAAATCAAAATAATCCTTGAATATCTTTTCACACAATACACACAACACACAACACACATACACATACACACAACACACTGTAAATGTCTGCCTTATAGATACCTTGCATACCATAAATGTGAAGAATAATGTATATTATTTTTCAATGAAAAAAAAAATGTTTAGCATTGATCCAATCAGCCTGTAAATTATTTTGCCTTATAGATTTCCTTTGCATACTCAAACGTCACCCCTCCCCACAAACAGATGCACATATGCACACGCACACAGGATCGAGCGTGTATGTACACACACATGCGCGTGCACGCGCAAAACACATACAATGATATGCATGCATATGTGTCATACATACGTACATACACTCACACACACATACACACACATGCATATACACACACACAATTTTATGCATTCATATATGTCATAAATAGATACATAGATATATATCATACATAGATACATA
>CM060324.1:62059828-62074828 GCA_030674155.1 Stramonita haemastoma | reverse complement strand
TGTGTTCATAATGTCCACTGTGTTCATAGTATCCACTGTGTTCATAGTGTGTTCATAGTGTCCAATGTGTTCATAGTGTGTTCATAGTGTCCACTGTGTTCATAGTGTGTTCATAGTGTCCACTGTGTTCATAGTGTGTTCATAGTGTGTTCAAAGTGTCCACTCCGTTCATAGTGTTCATAGTATCCACTGCGTTCATAGTATCCACTGTGTCCATAGTATCCACTGTGTTCAGAGCGTGTTCATAGTGTCCACTGTGTTCATAGTATCCACTGTGTTTATAGTATCCACTGTGTTTATAGTATCCACTGTGTTCATAGTGTGTTCATAGTGTCCACTGTGTCCATAGTGTGTTCATAGTGTCCACTGTGTTTATAGTGTTCATAGTGTCCACTGTGTTCATAGTATCCACTGTGTTCATGTTATCCACTGTGTTCATAGTATCCACTGTGTTCATGTTATCCACTGTGTTCATAGTATCCACTGTGTTCATGTTATCCACTGTGTTCATGTTATCCACTGTGTTCATAGTATCCACTGTGTATCCACTGTGTTCATAGTATATCCACTGTGTTCATAGTATCCACTGTGTTCATAGTATCCACTGTGTTCATAGTGTGTTCATTTTATCTCCACTGTGTTCATAGTGTCCACTGCGTTCATAGTATCCACTGTGTTCATAGTATCCATTGTGATCATAGTATCCATTGTGATCATAGTATCCACTGTGTTCATAGTATCCACTGTGATCATAGTATCCACTGTGTTCATAGTATCCACTGTGTTCATAGCATCCACTGTGATGGTGACCACCACAAGAACTCCTTCCAGCACTCCACTGAACACCCTCACCAGAGTGACGTGGGGAATCTCTGTCCTGCCTTCTGCCTCCTGTTATCAACTTTTCAACTCCATCATTCTGGGGCAACACCATAGAATCGAAGATTATTCCTTCGTGAAAAGCTTTCCAAATTGTCACAAAGCTCTTCAAGATTGTCAATTTATGTTATCATTCTTTCTACAGTGCAGAACATTGTTGACAAAATTTAATTATCTTCATTCTGTTTGCAGGCACAAAACAGCTCTTCAACATCTTCTTTCGTTTCTTTTAATCCAGAGTACAGTTGTTAATTTTCTTCTTCCAGTCTGTCACATCGCTTTTCTATTTGGTCACACATCATTTTAACCTGCCCAAGGTCTGTTTGGATAGAGCTGATGTCTTTTCTCATACAGGCCACACACATCATTGCTGATGTCTTTTCGCATGCTGGCTTTATCATTTGAAAGTATCCTGTAGTTCTGTTGCATGGCTTGTAGAATCTGAGATGCCACGTCGTTGCTAAAGCCAGATTCAGTCCACAAGGAGAGGGGAGGGGAGACACGGAAGTCTTGCCGTCACTGTCAATATCACAACTGCCTTTCTCTGTTGTAATAACACTGTCAATATCACAACTGCCTTTCTCTGTTGTAATAACACTGTCAATATCACAACTGTCTTTCCCTGTTGCAACACTGTCGACATCACAACTGCCTTTCCCTGTTGCAACACTGTCGACATCACAACTGTCTTTCCCTGTTGTAATAACACTGTCAACATCAAAATTGCCTTTCCCTGTTATAACACTGTCACAACATCACAACTGCCTTTCTCTGTTGTAATAACACTGTCACAACATCACAACTGCCTTTCCCTGTTGTAATAACACTGTCACAACATCACAACTGCCTTTCCCTGTTGTAATAACACTGTCAACATCAAAACTGCCTTTCCCTATTGTAACACTGTCACAACATCACAACTGCCTTTCCCTGTTGTAACACTGTCAGCATCACAACTGCCTTTCCCTGTTGTAACAACACTGTCACAACATCACAACTGCCTTTCCGTGTTGTAACACTGTCAGCATCACAACTGCCTTTCCCTGTTGTAACAACACTGTCACAACATCACAACTGCCTTTCCGTGTTGTAACACTGTCAGCATCACAACTGCCTTTCCCTGTTGTAACAACACTGTCACAACATCACAACTGCCTTTCCCTGTTGTAACACTGTCAGCATCACAACTGCCTTTCCCTGTTGTAACAACACTGTCACAACATCACAACTGCCTTTCCGTGTTGTAACACTGTCAGCATCACAACTGCCTTTCCCTGTTGTAACAACACTGTCACAACATCACAACTGCCTTTCCGTGTTGTAACACTGTCAGCATCACAACTGCCTTTCCCTGTTGTAACAACACTGTCACAACACCACAACTGCCTTTCCCTGTTGCAACACTCTGCTCTTCTTTTTCATGCTGCTGCTGCTACTGCTGCTGTGTAGAAGAGTGGCTGTCCACTGGTCCAGGATTCATTTCTACATTCCCGCAGCACAAAAAAAACCTAGAATGCAACAAACACAAACAGCAAGACTTCTGCTCTGTTCCGCACAGCTATCAGTTTCACGTGCATTTTTACTTGCCAACTGTGCACGCTTCGTTATGAAGAAGCAATATGTGCCTAGGAATAGGCCACACACACAGAGCCAAAACACAAGTTATGAACCAGCATGGTCGATTTTTTATTACAAATTTTACATGGGACTGATCAGTATCACATTGTCTATGTCACCATGCACAAAAGAAATTATGAAGTCCAATAATAACCACATCAATTAATCAAAATTTGAATAATTTTAGGAGCATTCCAAAAACACGTCTTGTCACTTCAAAGAGATCAACTCACCCCCGAAAACGAAGAACGAAAAAAATACAAACTCTCTCTCTCTCTCTCTCTCTCTCTCTCTCTCTCTCTCTCTCTCTCTCTCTCTCTCTCTCTCTCTCTCTCTCTCTCTCTCTCTCTCTCTCTTCTCTCTCTCTCTCTCTCTCTCTCTCTTTAACTTTAAACCGAGGCCCCGAGTGCGAAAGCACGCAGAACACCTTGCGCACACGTTAAATCCTGTTCCACATTTCGTAAGAGTAGGCCATCGTGTGCCGGTGGGAACAGATGACATTTACAAAACTGCATACACACGGGTCTGGATGAAAAAAGCACAAGAGTGTTTACTCCATTATCCTCGATATAAAAGAATAAATCAAAATCAAATCTCTCTCATCTCACCTCATCTCATTTCATCTCAACTGAGATTCTCTATGATACTTCACCCTGGATGAGGATTTGGCATGTTTGAGTGTTTTCACAGAGGCATGACGGCCTCTGGCAAGTACTCAGGCACTTCAACATTGACAGCTGCCTAATTGAAGTCATCAAAGCTCTGTACGAGAACGCAAGAAGTGCAGTTTTTATGAACAATCACGTGGGCGAGTTCTTCAAGACCACGGTTGGGGTTCGCCAGGGCTGCCTTCTCTCACCTGTACTCTTCAACCTCTTCCTCGAAAACATCATGACAGAGACACTGCAAAACCACCACACTTCCATCTCCATTGGTGGAAGACCCCTTTGCAACCTCAGATTTGCAGATGACATTGACCTCATGGGCAGCAGCAAACAAGAACTGCAAATCCTCACAGACAATTTAACAGATCGAGCGAGCGCATACGGCATGGAGGTCAGTACAGAGAAATCAAAGATCATGGTCAACAGCACGAGTAATGACATCACGGAAATAAAGATGAATGGAGAAACACTAGAAGAGGTGAGCCAATTCAAATACTTAGGCTCCATCCTAACAAAAGATGGCACATCAAACAATGAAGTGAAAGCTCGCATTGCAACAGCAACATCTGCTCTAGTCAGACTCGAGAAGATCATCAGAAGCAACAACATCAGCTTCTGCACCAAATACCACCTTTACAAATCCCTCGTGATATCTATCCTCCTATATGGCTGTGAATCATGGACTCTGACAGCAGAGTTAGAGAGGAGAATCCAAACATTCGAGAACAAGTGCCACAGAAGACTCCTCAAAATATCATACAAAGAACACAAGACCAATAACTATGTGAAAGAAGAAATCCAAAAGCGTGTGGGCCCCAAGAGCCTTTGCTCTCCACCATAAAGAGGAGAAAGCTGATGTGGTTTGGTCACACCACAAGACACAACACCCTAGCAAAAACCATCCTGCAAGGAACAGTCGAGGGCAAGAGAAGAAGAGGCCGCCAAAAGAAATCATGGGTTGACAACATCAAAGACTGGACCGCCCAACCCCTGCAACACCTCCTACTAGCCACACAGGATCGTGAAGCATGGAAAAAGATCTCTGTTGCGTCTTCTCTCATGTCCCCCCTACGTCCTTTGGGACATGGGACTGAGAAGAAGAAGAGAAGAAGAAGAGTGTTTTCACACACAATGACACAAAAATTGAAGCTAATGCCTGTTCCTGGTTTTACAGGAACAAATGGCTTACGCTTCCGAAGGGCAGAACAGGATTAACCTGTGCATTCACACGCGGGGACTTGATTCAGTCTGATGTGAAAGACTTTTGTGGGAGTGGTGTAAAAAGGTAAAGGTGAAGGTGTCCCATAACCTGTGTGGTCGTAGGGGAGCGAGGAGTCAGAGACCTCAGCTTCTCTAGGGGCCAGCATGTTGAGGGCGGCGGGAGTAGTGTAGGAACTTGATATTTTGGTGTGTTTTTTGTATTTTGTATTTTATGCCACTTTATGTCACAGCAGATTTCTCTGCGTGAAATTCGGGCTGCTCTCTCCGGGGAGAGCGCGTCGCCACAAATGCAGCGCCTACCCATTTATTTTTATTTTTCCTGTATGCAACTGTATTTGTTTCCCTATCAGAGTGGCTTTTTTCTACAGAATTTTGCCAAGGCTCAACCCCCTTGTTGCCGTGAGTTCTTTTACGTGCCCTAAATAGTGATGTGTAACACACGGGACCTCGGTTTATCGTCTCATCCGAAAGACTAGCGCCCAGACCACCACCCAGGGTCTAATGGATGGGGGAAGAAGTTTTAGGCCCAAACGGGGTACGAACCACCGCACACTCCGACCCGGACTCGTGTGCGGTGGTTCGTACCCCGTTTGGGCAAAAAACATTTTCCCCATCCATTAGACCCTGAGTGGTGGTCTGGGCGCTAGTCTTTCGGATGAGACGATAAACCGAGGTTTTTCACCCCAGGAGAAAATTTCTTTGAGGAGGCGGAGGGCTGGTTTCTCAGTGGTGGATTAGACCTAGTCTTGATCCTAGGCCAGCATATATCCAGCACAACGCTCTAACCACTAGGCTAGCACCTTTCCCTCCCCCCTGCACACACCAGGGGACGGGATAGCCTAGTGGTCAAAACATTGTGCTTGCAATTTGACGACCCGGGTTCTATTCCCGGTCGAGGTGATTTTTCTTCTGGAGTTAACATCAGCGCTGACTCCACTCTCCCCAAAAGTCTTTCGGATGAGACTGTAAACCGAGGCCCCGTGTGCGAACGCACGCAGAACATCTTGCGCACACGTGAAATCCTGTCCCGCTTTTCGTTAAGAGTAGGCTATTGTGTGCCGGTGGGAACAGATGACACGATTTACAAAAACTGCATACACACGGCGACTAGATGTAAAAAAGCACGAGAGTGCTTATTCCATTAATCTAGATATAAAAGAATACAATTAAAGAATACACTAATAGAGAATACCTATGTGCAGACATGAAAGTGGGTCTGTGAAAAAAACCATAGACATTTGACCATAAAATCAGCACAGACAGGGGTTTTGTGGGCATCTTGTGGGCATAAATAAGGACAGACAAAAGACAGAAAAAAACGTTGCTAGCAGAACTACCTTCCGGTGTAAAACACACCCAGAAATCAAACATTAAGAATACTGAAATTTGTTGGACACATTGACGCAAAGACAAGAACCATTTTATTTTTTTTTAATACATCACTACGGGTTCACCCATAAAATGAGATTCTGAGTATGTGTCCGATTTTGTCCACCACGAAGGTAGCCGCATAATAACTTCGGGAATGTATGCTGGATGTGTTTAACTTACTGTAACCCACCAAATACTGACATGAGTTAACGTGCTTTTTTGAGATAAATGTTCTTATCTTATCTTCTTCCCACGACGCAGTGGCCGTCCTGGGCTGACCCTTATGGTTGACCAGGGCGTCGATATAAGCAAAGACAGTCGAGTTGCTTTTATACCCCGTTTTTACTGTACATACTCACACACTTTTAATACGAGTTTTAAAATGTGATGAGATGACAGCCCCGATATGGCCTGTGAGGTCGGCGGGGCTCTAAGCAACATCATTGGATTGGATTGGATATCTGATCTTCTGCATGTGAAAGAAGAATAAACCGTATATCAAATGTTATTCTTCTTATGATGCACGTGCGTGCGTGCGTGCATGCGTGTGTACGTGCGTGCGTGCGTGCGTGCGTGCATGATCGTTTTGTGTGTGTGTGTGTGTGTGTGTGTGTGTGTGTGTGTGTGTGTGTGTGTGTGTGTGTGTGTGTGTGTGTGTGTGTGTGTGTGTGTGTGTGTGTGGTGTTCAATTTCTTTTAACGTCTGTTCACAAATTGTGATATTAGACGGAAATGTGGGAGAGAGAGACAAAGACAAAGAAAGACAGAGGGGGAAGGGTGTGTGTCAATGTCAGGGGAAGAGGGCGTAGTTGGTAATGTATGGAAGATGGAATTTCAGAGGATCAATAGGGCCTACACGTGGACTGATAAAAAAAATATTTAAAAAAAACCCTTAACATTACTTACCTAATAAACTACAATGAACAAAAAGGAAAATGCAGTTCTAACAATTCTTAACAAAAACAGTAATTCCAAAGAAAAAATGTGAGGTAATTTCACCTGAGAAAAAAGTCGTAATTAGCTCCCCCCCCCCCCCCCCCCCCCCAAAAAAAAAAAAAAGAGAAAGAAACACCACCAACAATGACAACAAATAATTATTTTAAAAAAAAAAAATTAAAAGCTATCCCCCTCAATAACACAAAAAAAAGAAGAAAAAAAAATCAAACATAAACAAAAGACCAACCAACCCCCCAAAACAAGAACGAGGATTCCCAACAATAGCAACGAGAAGCCAATTATGAACATTATCACCCCCCTCTCCCTTCCCCAAGAAACAACCGAAATAAACAATAGGTATAACAAAAATTCCTGTGAACAGGAGACATATTGAGACCCCCAAAAGTACAAGCAGGAAAGAAAAAAAAAAAAACTGGTGGTGTGTGTGTGTGTGTGTGTGTGTGTGTGTGTGTGTGTGTGTGTGTGTGTGTGTGTGTGTGTGTGTGTGTGTTGTGTGTGTGTGTGTGTGTGTGTGTGTGTGTGCGTGTGTGTGTGGATTTAAAACAAACTTTAGGATGTGTATAAGTGTATTCTATTTTCAGAGTATGGTGTTCCATTAGAATGACGTGTATGAAAGGTGTGTGTGTGTGTGTGTGTGTGTGTGTGTGTGTGTGTGTGTGTGTGTGTGTGTGTGTGTGTGTGTGTGTGTGTGTGTGTGTGTGTGTGTGTGTGTGTGTGTGTGTGTGTGTGTATTGTGTACTACTTTATGTCATAGCAGATTTCTCTTCATGAAATTCGAGCTGCTCTCCCCGGGGAGAGCGCGTTGCAACAAGTGCAGCGCCTACCCATTTTTTTCCTTTTTTCTGTATGCAACTGTAATTTGTTTTCCTATCAGAGTGGCTTTTTTCTACAGAATTTTGCCAGGGTCAACCCCCTTGTTGCCGTGGGTTCTTTTATGTGCGCTAAAAAGTGATGTGTAACACACGGGAACTCGTTTTATCGTCTCATCCGAAAGACTAGTAACATGTGTGGGCGTTTGAGGCAGGAACTAGAAGTGCTGCTTTTTAAATGTTTTTTTTTTCTTTCCGAAACTATTGAACTCTTCCCATCTAGAGTGTAGCTGATGACTCCCATGTCATTCGTCATGGTCAGTCGGATGAGACTATAAACCTAGGCCCCGTGTGCGAACGCACGCAGAACATCTTGCGCACACGTTAAATCCTGTTGCGCTTTTCGGAAGAGCAGTCCGGTAGGAGCCGGTAGGAGCGGATGACAAAATTAAAAAAGAAAAAACAGTATGCACACAGGTGTCGTGTTTAGACACCATCCCTGGGGAAAAAGCGAGGAGTTGGAGTCCTCAGGGCGGCTCGGGGCTGTATATACCCCCCCCCCCATATATATATATATATATATATATATATATATATATATCTATATCTATTTATGTATGTATGTATGTATGTATGTATGTATGTATGTATGTATGTATGTATGTATGTATATGAAATATATATATGTATATTATATAAAAATAAGATAATGGGTAGGCGCTGCACTTATGGCGACGCGCTCTCCCCAGGGAGAGAGAGCAGCCCGAATTTCACGCAGAGAGGTCTGCTGTGACATAAAGGAGTATAAAATATAAATACAATTAATATGGTGGAAGATGTGCCTTTACTTCTCGGCGGTAGCTTCAGGGAAGTGCTACGCCATAGATGTGAAGTGACATCTTCATAGGAACGACCACCCAAGTTCTTCTGTAGTTGACGAAATTCTCTTATTTCATTTTTTTCTTTTATATCGAGGATAATGAAATAAGCAACCATATGCTTTACTACATCCAGTCCCCGTGTGTATCCAGTTTTGTAAATGTCATATGTTCCCAGCGGCACACAATGGCCTACTCTTACAAAAAGCGGGACAGGGTTTAACGTGTGCGCAAGATGTTCTGCGTGCGTGCGTTCGCACACGGGGCCTCGGTTTTTAGTCTCATCCGAAAGACTTTTGGGTGGGGTGGGGTGGAGTCAGCACTGATTATAACTCCAGAGGAAAAAATCCACCCTTTTTGATGGGAGTGTGTTATAGTTCGGAAGTTAGGGCACTTGGTTTTTCTGAAGCTAAGGTTAAGCAGCATTGAGCGTAGTTACCAAGTGGATGGGTTACCGCTTGCACGCAGTAGCTTCAGTACAGTTCTCCCAGTTCACCCAGCTGTAAATGGGGATCTGCTTTCTTTAGGGTCAGGGAAGGTAAAGCAGCAAGGGAGAGGAGATGGGCGCCGCCCCTAATATGCTGGCCCCTAGAGAAGCTGAGGTCTCTGACATCTCGCTTCCTAACGGCCGGAAAGGTTATTGAGACACCGTTTACCACCACTATTAGTATATTCGTGTGTACAGGTTAATCACAGGTTAATCACAGGTTAATCGTAGTGTTTCACAGTTGAGAGTGTAGGAGACTTCCAGATCAGTCGGAAAACGTTTCTTCCGTTTCTCGGCTTGAGCTCCATAGTTCACTAGTGGAATTTTTTTTTAAACTTTTTTTTGTTCATTTTTTGTTACATAGTTATACAAAATGAAAAAAAAACATATAAACGGTTTTGTTGACAGTGAAAGAGCAAAGAAAAAAGAAAGAGAGAAACTTAGAAAGAAAGAGAGAAACAAAGAAAGGAAGAGAGGGAAGAGAGGGTGAGAGAGAGAGAGAGAGAGAGAGAGAGAGAGAGAGAGAGAGAGAGAGAGAGAGAGAGAGAGAGAGAGAGAGAGAGAGAGAGGAGAGAGGAGGAGAGAGAGGAGAGAGAGAGAGAGAGAGAAGGGGATAGAGAGAGAGGTCTCATAGGGGTATTGAGTTCAGCAGAGTCAGAACATACGTGGGTTGATATATACACACATATATATATCATATGTGGAAATATTTTTTGTATATACGACCGTTTTTACCCATCATTAACGTAGCTGCTTTCCCACTTTGGGTATGCTGTCTTCCCTTCTTATCGGATCTCAAAGGCCTATTTTTTCGAACACTATAACGGGTTTTAACGCGTATGCAAAAGAATTTGCATGCATTTGCACACTGGACCTTGGCCTTTTCCAAGATTTTCGGGGGGGGGGGGGGGGTCCTATATCCTATGTGGTCATAGGGGAGCCAGGCATCAGAGACCTCAGCTTCTGTACGGGACAGCATATTGAGGACGGCGCCCATCTCCTCTCCCTCGCTGCTTTACCTTCCCTGACCCTAAAGAGGGCAGGTAACCATTGACAGCTGGGTGAACTGGGGGACTGAGGACATTCTGGACAACAAAGAAGGCAACACATTAGGCTATCAGGCCTGAAACTAACAACACTCGTTCATCCTCCTGGGAGAAACGTTTTCTTCCTGCTAGTCATTGAGCAGAAACCAAAAGAAGGAGGCCAGCAGAACGTCTGCCCTCCGGGGGACGGTTAGCCTAGTGGTCAGAACATTGCGCTGGCAATTTGACGACCCGGGTTCGATTCCAGTTTGAGGAGATTTTTCTCCTTGAGTTAACATCAGTGCTGACTCCACTCTTCCTCAAACTCCTTCGGATGAGACTATAAACCGAGAACCCGTGTGCGAACGCACGCAGAACATCTTGCGCACACGTTAGATTCTGTTCCACTTTTCGTAAGAGTAGGCCATTCGTGTGCTGGTGGGAACAGATGACATGATTTACAAAAACTGCACACCTACAGGGACTGTAAAAAAGCACATGAGTGCTTATTCCATTATCCTTGATATAAAAGAACAAAAAGAATAAATAAAGCATGCTACTCACAGGCTACCAGAGCAGGACTCAGACTTAGTGCTTTTGGTCTCTACTTCTGTACTTAAATTTTTTTTTTCAAAGTTAGGGTCTGTGTCTTTTACTTTTCCACATATAACTAATCCATGTGGAAATCAAGTCAGAACTCGTTGTATGAGAAGAACCACCATGTGTCTTTGCTGTACAAAAATCACTGGTTTCTATTCCTAGCTGGCAGTGAAGGAGGACTTGCAAGGTTTGATGGAAGATGAGATGAAGCATCAATCAGGTATGGCATGTTAGTGAGCACCAAGAAGATGCCACTGTGGTTAGCCACTAGTTCATCATGGCATCCACCATACGTGTTTAACGTGCTTAAGAGCGGGAATTACACGCTATTGACTTCCTTGGGGTCCGTCGTTAGTAATAAAGAAATGCAATAAGTGAATCATTGAAAAGTAATAAGAAGAAAGATATGGAATTGGATTGGCCATGTCCGAGAAAAGATCAGAAGAATGACTGTGCTGTGGCCCTTGGATGGACACCAGAGGGAAGAAGGAAGAGAGGCCGCCCAAAGACAACCTGGCGAAGAATGGTGGAGGTGGAGCAGAATGCTGCTGGATGGAGCTCTTGGTGCGCAGCACACAGCGCAGCTACAGATCGCAACCAGTGGAGAAATGATGTCCAGGCCTTATGTGCCTTCTGGCACGGAGAGAATTAAGGTTAAGGTAAGGAATCATTGAAACATTATTAAATGGGAAGGTCTGCCCCCCCCCCCCTTCACCCCCATCACAACCACACACACACACACACACACACACACACACACACACACACACCACACACACACACACACACAACACACACACACACTTCTGACGTAAACATAATCATTCACTGAGACGTACTCATATAAGGAGAAACAGAAACCAACCAACACATAATAACAAACACACATGACATAAAATACATAATCCTTTTTATTTTAAAAACAGCAGAAAGGAATTAAAATCATATATCATAAATGATCATTTAATTTGGAAAGCATCTTTGGGAATTAAATAGTGCTGAAAATAGATCTCAGACAGCTTTTGTTTGCTTCCCTGTTTTACATGCTGTTGCTTCTTTACAAACAAGGCCTTGAATGTATCTCTATACCGGGACCCCATCACATAATACACAACAATATTCAAACTGGCATTGATGTAGGTCAGAATTTCAAAGCACCACACTGTTGTCAAATAGAAGTTATGATGACGACGTCCAGAATTCATTTCTGGTAAGAGCAACCAGCTGAAGCGAAGAATGGCATTGGGAAAAACACAGGCCAGGAACAGAATGGAACTGCCAACCAGCATTTTGGTCAGGGCCACTTCACGTGGAGAGAGGGAGGAGGTTTTGCCAGCACGCCATGTACAATCTGCCGAAGTTTTACTACGATAGTTATGTTGCTATTGTCACCACAATCACCACTGATGCAGGTATGATAGCACCAAACACAAACCCGTCTAATGATCAATTAATTTCTGTGGTTTTTATAAAATTCTCCAATAGCTGCAACCTTGAAAACAGCGCCAGAACTGGGGTCATATACACAGCCAACATAAAATCGAAAGGCCGACAACAACATACAACTTATCACTGAAGCATACACAAAAATGATGATAACCGCCATGGTTCTGGTGTGCATCAGTGCCTGAAATTTGAGTGGGTAGAGAACACAGAGACATCTCTCACTGGCGAATGATGGCAGACAAGATTTGAGACACAAAAGAAGCTCCAAGCAATCCTGTGAAATAGTTGTTTGTGAAGAACGTTATCATAGGCCCGAACGTATCTTTGGTAGTGAACTGCAAGTAGACTTGTTCAGCATGATACAGCATCGCTACTATCAAGTGCAACTCGTCAGCGAAGGACAGAGCAAAGAGACACAGGTTGACACGATCCTTCAGGCCCTGTTTGTAGAACACCGCCATGTTGATGACGTTGCCTGGTCCACCAATCAGAAACAAGAACACCAGAACGAAACTCCTGATTCTTCGAGAAGTTTCTTCCACTTCCACAGAGACAATGTTGTCTGGGTTGTCCCAAGGCAAAAACTCCATCTGACTTAAGACCATCACATCGCAACCATGGGATGCATTTTGCAGCACAGCTTGCTGACGGTGATTCACTGAGGAATTCCAGGAGATTGTAGTGTATTTCAAAAAGTCATCAGCCATGATTTATCACCATCAGTCTAGTGTTCTCAGTCAGTTGAATGCAGCTTGCCCTTTCAACTATCGTTCCCTTTAACAGCAAAAACAGTATGATGTATGCTTAAAGCTTGCCACAATAGCATTTGAAAATGGTATAAGCCATTAGTTTTAATTGTAATGTCCCATCTCTGCACACCTCTCGGGAACACGGCACAACCAGACAGTTAATATGTGACCTCTAAAGAGAGGTTGCATAAAAACATTTCACCGTGTAGGCAAAGTGTATGCAACAGAGGGTTTTTCGACCACTACACACGGAAACAGAGCATCCACAATTCACAGGTGTGTCTCTAGATAGAAACACGACGCTGGGATTGTCGCGCTCTGATCACATGTGCGATACTCTACTTACTACCCCATCACATAATTAAACACCAAATTGATGTCAATACTTTGCTCAGTACCTGGTATTTATTCAGTTGTTGTGTTTAATCGAAAGCCATGGGTATTTGTAACCTGCGTTTAAACCAAATGTACCGTTTTCAGAGAGAGAAAACATAATATCATATAGTAGTAGTAAAGGATAGTTATGGTGGTGAGAGTATGATTGGTGGAAATAGTGGTTTTTGTTGGTGGTAGCAGCAGCAGTAGCAGCAGCAGCAGCAGCAGCAGCAGCAGCAGTAGTTAGTAGTAGTAGTAGTAGTAGTAGTAGTAGTAGTAGTAGTAGTAGTAGTAGTAGTAGTAGTAGTGTGTAGTATTTGCGGTATTAGCAACAGTAGTAGTAGTTAGTAGTAGTAGTAGTAGTAGTAGTAGTAGTAGTAGTAGTAGTAGTAGTAGTAGTAGTAGTAGTAGTAGTAGTAGTAGTATGCGATGTTACTCTTTTAAAAACAAAAGTGGTAAAAGGAATCCCATAACTAATGCAGTCGTTTGGGATTAAAGTGTCGAAAATCTCAGCTTCTCTAAGGCCCGGCATATTGAAGATGAGACCCATCTCATTTCCCTCATTACTTTACCTTCCCTGACCCTGAATGTACCCATCTACAACTGGGTGAACTGGGGGACTGTACTGAAGCCAAAGCATGCAAACGGTTACTCATCCACCTGGTGACCACTCTTGATAGTGATTAACACTAGTTTGGGGAGAGCCAGTGCTCTGACCCCTGAGCTGTCCCGTCCCGTCCCTCCATGCTGCTCTTGGAAATAATAATAATAATAATAATAATATAATAATAATAATAATAATAATAATAATAATAATAATAATAATAATAATAATGATAATGATAATAATAATAATAATACATGGAATATGTATAGCGCTATGTCTTGCAAAAACAAATCAAAGCGCTTGCATTCGACCTACACGACACACAATCAGCAACTATTTACAGTTTTGACAAATTCGAATGTACACACCACACACACACACACACACACACACACACACACACACACACACACACACACACACACACACACACACACACACACACACACACACACACACACACACACGCATGCACACACGCACGCACGCACGCACGCACGCACGCAGCACGCGCGCGCACGCACACACACCTACAAACGTTTGCACTTTGGCAGATGGATGTTGAAGGCAGGGACAGGTAAGAGATGGAAGCGGAAGGAGAAAAACTTAGGTTTGAAATGATAAAAGACAGCAGAAAACCAGGCCATATCCTCTGGTTCTTCGCGCTGTCCTTGCTTTTCCATTGGCTCACACAAGAATTATCAAGGATCCATGGAGAGTGGATGATTCCACTTGTTCCTTGATGCTGTATTTTGTATTTTGTACCACTTTATGTCACAGCAGGTTTTTCTGCGTGAAATTCGGGCTGCTCTTCCCGGGGAGAGCGCATCGCCACAAGTGCAGCGCCTACCCATTTTTTTTTTCTTTTTCCTGCATGCAACTGTATTTGTTTCCCTATCAGAGTGACTTTTTTCTTCAGAACTTTGCCAAGGTCAACCCCCTTGTTGCCGTGGGTTCTTTTACGTGCGCTAAATAGTGATGTGTTACGCACGGGACCTCGGTTTATCGTCTCATCCAAAAGACTAGCGCCCAGACCACCACTTAGGGTCTCATGGATGGAGACAAAGCTTTAGGCCCAAACTGGATTCGAACCACCGCACACTCCGACCCGGACTTTTTGCTTTCTAGGCAAAGCGCGTTACCACCTAGACCACCGATCTACGATTCATGTTGCTCTTGGAAATGAAAAAAGACAGCAGAAAACCAGGCCATTTCCTCTGGTTCTTCTCGTTGTCCTGGCTTTTCCATTGGCTCACACGGGAGTTATCAGGAAGGAAGGTGGCAGGATGGTTAAGACATTTGCCTGCCAACAGGA
>CM060324.1:62047328-62049828 GCA_030674155.1 Stramonita haemastoma | reverse complement strand
GTCTCGTGTTTTACACATCATTATTCGGCGCACGTAAAAGAACCCACGGCAACAAGAGGGTTGTCCCTGGCAAAATTATGTGGAAAAAGCCACTCTAATAGGGAAATGAATACAGTTTCAGACAGGAAAAAGAAAAATAAATGGGTAGGCGCTGCACTTGTGGCGACGCGCTCTCCCCAGGGAGAACAGCCCGAATTTCACGCAGAGAAATCTGCTGTGACATAAAGTGGTATGAAAAATATATATATATTATAATCACCCTACTGCTCCACCATGCAAGCAAAGTAGCGCCTGATTTTTTGTTTTGTTTTCGTTTCTCGACAAGAAATGCAAGGTTGACAAATAGTGAGATTTCGCGACCGTTCAAGCTCACCGCAAAGGTACCTGCATTTCGTTTTAGGTAGGTGTATGTAGGGTGTTTTCGTGTCTCCAAAACCCACCACGTGATTTACAGGGTCTTTAGGAGGGCGGGATAGCCTTGTGGTCAGAACATTGCGCTCGCAATTTAACGACCCGGGTTCGTTTCCCGTTCGAGGGGAATTTTCCTCTGGAGTTAACATCAGTGCTCACCAAAAGTCCTCCGAATGAGACTATAAACCGAGGTCCCGTGTGCGAACGCACGCAGAACATCTTGCGCACGCGTTAAATCCTGTTCTGCTTTTCGTAAGAGTAGGCCATTGTGTGCCGGTGGGAACAGATGACATGATTTGCAAAAACTGCATACACACGGAGACTGGATGTAAAAATGCACATAAGTGCTTGTTCCATTACCTTCGATATAAAAGAATAAATAAATAGATAAATAAAGAACGCGGGCATCTGATATTCTGTGTGTGTTTATTATACACGAAGGAAGAGGATTGGTGGTCTAGAGGTAACGCGCCTGTCTAGAATGCGAAAAGTCCGGGTCGGAGTGTGCGGTGGTTTGAATCCCGTTAGAGCCCCAAACTTTCCCCCCGTCCATTAGATCATGAGTGGTGGTCTGGCTGCTCTTCTTTCGGATGAGACGATAAACCGAGGTCCCGTGTGTTAGACATCATTATATAGCGCACGTAAAGGAACCCACGACAACACGAGGGTTGTCCCTGGCAAAATTCTGTAGAAATAAGCCACTCTGATAGAGAAACAAACTGGGTAGGCACTGCACTTGTGGCGACGCGCTCTCCCCGTGGAGAGCAGCCTGAATTTTACGCAGAGAAATCTGCTGTGACATACAGTGGTATAAATAAATATATAAAAAATAAAAGGCACTGGCAGGCCTACAGTTGAGTTTACCTGGGAGAATGTAAAAGAAAAATCATCACATACCTCCGAATTTCAAAGCCGTGACTTCATGGACCCATGGTATTGAAGTTGAAAGGTCTTAACCCTTTGGGGTCAGTCACGTCTGAACTAGTTCTAGACACAGTTCAGCAGGAAACATATACCTTTTCTGTTCTGTCCCAATTTTTATCTAGTTCGTGCCTACACAATTGCCTGCTTCCCCCCGAATATTTTCATTTGCAAAATCTTTGAACAGGCAGCCCTGAATTCAATGTGAAAACAAACATTTCTATTGTTGAAGTTGTTCATTAATTTATATCTGATTCAAATGGATTTTTATAATAACTTTTGTCATGTAATGGTATCCAATTAGGAAAAGTCTCAGTACAGGTTTGAAGCACTTATTTAACTTTCTTTGCTCCCCGCTAATGTATGTATGATTGTTAAGAAAGCATGCTGTAGCTTTCAAAGCTGAATAGCAATTAATAAAATCTGATATAGTAAAAGAATTATTCGATAGTTGACATTGTTCATGTAGATTATTACCTGGTATCATCATAACTGACATACAGTAGTTTTGGCCTTGAAGAGAGTATTTTCCTAAGCTGGTCTCTCACTCTCTTTTTCCTTCTCCGGTTTTTATTGTTGTTGTTGTTTTTAATATATTCTATTCTCACTACTTTTGTGTGTTTTATCTACAAACTGTACCTTCAGAATGTCCAAATATATTACTGTATGGAATTAATGAGTATAGGATAATGAATATTGTTACAAGGAAATCATCTACATCTGCAGTCTTGTGGCTTAGGCAATGATCAGGTATTGAAGTTGCCAATAATGTTAAAGAACGTAGCAGAGATGATAACTGTTCTGATGTGTTATGTTACAACAGCAGGTTTTGTCACAACTTGTGACATAGTACTTCGAACCCTCGGGGAGACCAATGCTCACTGTCACAGTTGTCCCTCTGGGATTGATGCACTGTGTGACGAAATGTGACCTAGCACCTGTCCTCCCATATGCCACGAAAGGAGATTGTAGCAATACAGTACACAACCTAATTAGCATAGTTCAAGCTTCATCGTTGAACATTTGCATAGATAATCGAGTATGGTGTGTTAGCGTAATATGTATCTGGTTTTGTCGCAACGTCTTTCATATGTATATGTATATATATATATATATATATATATATATATATATATATATATATATATATATATATATATATATATAT
>CM060324.1:62029828-62044828 GCA_030674155.1 Stramonita haemastoma | reverse complement strand
AGAGACAGAAACAGAGACACAGACAGACAGACAGAGACACAGTGAGAGAGAGAGACAGCGATCAACCCAATATGGTGCTTTTTGCCCGCGACCACATAGGCCACATCAGGCTATCGCTCGTACATTTTAAATCGTATTAAAAGTGTGCGACTATGTACAGTTTAAACGAGTTAAAACAACTCAACGTCCTTGCTGTATCGACGTCCGGTCGACATAAGGAGTCAGACCAGGACGGCCCGCGTCGTGGGAAAACCACATCGATCACACTTAAAACGAGATAAACAAAACGGGTTCTTAAAACAACCTTGTCTTAGAGACCAACATACCACTTTCGCATATCAGACGAAAAAAGCGATTTCTCAGGAAGTTAAAATGGTGTCCGGGGAACATCCGAAAGAGGATCTTTAGGGAGTCTGCGGTAAATGCTTGTGCCTATATCTGAACATCCCGACACTCAGGAGCAGATGCTGACGGTCACCCGCACGTCGCAAGTCACGCATCAGAGCAGAGAGAGACAGACAGAGAGAGCAGACAGAGACAGACAGACAGACGAGAGAGAGAGACAGTGAGAGAGACAGAGACAGAGAGACAGAGAGAGAGAGAGAAGCGGTGTGATGGATCCAACTATGTCAGGACGCTAACAACACGCATGCTGCTGAAAGGAGTAACGCAGGAGGTCTGTGACCACTTGCCCCTGTATGAGAGCTGAGCACTACAGTGTGTCACCTAACCACCTTAGCTAGCTCCCATACACAGAGCAAGTGGCCTGCACTCCGCAAACATAATCTAGTATTTAAGGTGGGACATGGGGGTAAAAACTGATGACATTTTGTTTACAAGCCCATGTTAAAAGTTATGCCATATATTGAAAGGGCATCACTTGTAAAGCGTAAAACTAAACAAATTAATCCGTTTTCTGCACTGTTGCCATGGAAACAATCCAAAATGGCCGCCGAAACTAAACATGTTCAAACTCCCAAACCTTTTTATCTTTAACAAGTTGAAGTAACCTGTTTCTATAGACATATTGTACAACCTGAATTGTTTAAATTCAGACAGGGAGTTCTTCATAAATATACCCAGCATTTTTTAATTCTAAAAAAAACATGCTTTGGGGCACTTTTGGACCCTTGCCTACCCTTAAAAACTGAGCTTAACAGATACTTACCTGTCCAACCTATAGCCATCACTGAGTTTGGTGTTAGCCGCTGTACCCAGTGACATCAACATGATTCCTCCTCCATTTGCTCCAGTCTCCACTGGCCCTGCTGACTTCTTCTTCTTCTTCTTCTTTCTTCTTTACTCTTTTATATTGAGGATAATGGAATAAGCACTCACGTGCTTTTTTATATCCAGTCCCCGTGTGTATGCAGTTTGTAAATCTTGTCATCTGTTCCCAAGGGCACGTGATGGCCTACTCTTACGAAAAGCGGAACAGGATTTAACGTGTGCGCAAGATGTTCTACGTGCGTTGGCACATTGGACGTCTCATCTGAAGGACCTTTGGGGAGAGTGGAGTCAGCACTGATGTTAACTCCAGGAGAAAAATCCCCTTGACCGGGAATCGAACTCGGGTCATCAAACTGCCAGCGCAATGTTCTGACCACTAGGCTATCCCGTTCCCCCTTCATGGATTCTGATGGCCTGCCAGTTTTTTTTGTTTTGTTTAGAACTGTCCTGCGTTGAAATACAGTCTGTTTAAGGTCTGTATCTTGGTTTCATGGCACATGACCAGAACAAAAGATACAGGTGTTCCAAATAACCAATGCAGTGATTGGGGAGCGAGATGTCAAAGACCTCAGTATCTCCAGGGAACAGTACATTGACAGTGGCGCCCATCTTCTCTCCCTCGCTGCTTTACCTGCCTTGGCCCTACAGAAGGCAGGTATCCATTGACAGATGGGTGAACTGGGGGACTGTACTGACGACAAGGCACACAAATGGCCACCCATCCACTTGACAACAATGCTCAAACATGCTTGATTTTGATTGGGCAAAGCGAATGCTTTGACCCCTCAGCTATACCATCTGTATGATTTCTTAAAGAAAACAAAACTTTCGCCTGATGGTGAAGACAAAAGGCTTTGACTCCTTTTCTTATGACCACTTGCATGCCGTTGACTGTGCTGTAAATGTCCACTCAGCAGGTGACCTTCATAGTCTAACAGATTCTCTGTATCTGATCACTAAGCATTCATTAAGACTGAACGGTTTTTGAACGTGTTTACAAGATGTTCTGCTTGAATTTGCATACGGGGCCTCGCTTTATATATATATATATATATATATATATATTATATATATATATATATATATATATATATATATATATATATATATATATATAAACCCGACGGGACTCTCTCAGCAACGTGAAGTGCCAGGTGATCGAACGGGTGAACGGGCAGACGCACGAGGCCAGACTCCGCCGAGTAACGTTTCTGGAGACACAAGTTGCAGACTGATGCCCCTAAAGGCCTCAACACACGTGACAGTTGAACTGCCATCCTCTTCCTGTCCGTGGCCACAATCTACCACCTGGCAACTTGACTTGAACAATCTGTGTATGTGTGTGTGTGTGTGTGTGTGTGTGTGTGTGTGTGTGTGTGTGTGTGTGTGTGTGTGTGTGTGTGTGTGTGTTTCTGTGTGTGTCCGTGTGTTTCTGTGTGTGTGTGTGTGTTGTGTGTGTGTGTGTGTGTGTGTGTGTGTGTGTGTGTGTGTGTGTGTGTGTGTGTGTGTGTGTGTGTGTGTGTGTGTGGTGAGTTCGTTTATCTATATATTTATTTTGTATATCCAGGGCAATGGAATGGGCATTCGTGTGCTTTTTTTTTTTTACATCCGTCCTCGTGTGTATGTAGCTTTATAAATCTTGTCATCTGTTCCCACCGACTACAATGGCCTACTCTTACGAAAAGCGAAACAGGGTTTAACGTGTGCGCAAGATGTTCTGTGTGGGTTCGCACACGGAGCTTGGTTCATAGTCTCATCGTAGGACTTTGAGGGAAAGTGAAGTCAGCGCTGATGTTAACTCCAGGGCAATGTGTGTGTGTGGTGTGTGTGAGTGATGTGTGTGTGTGTGTGTGTGTGTGTGTGTGTGTGTGTGTGTGTGTGTGTGTGTGTGTGTGGTGTGTGTGTGTGTGCGCTCGCGCGCGCGTGTGTGTGTGTGTGTGGGATGGATACATGTGTGCATGAGTGTATGCGTGCGCGTGTTTGTGTGCTTCCACTTGTGTGTCTGAGTGTATGCATGTGTGTGCATGATTGTGCATATGTGTGTGTGCATGCGTATGTCAGTGATGTGTTGTGTGCTGTGTGTGTGTGTGTGTGTGTGTGTGTGTGTGTGTGTGTGTGTGTGTGTTGTGTTGTGTGTGTGTATGTGTGTGAACTTTATGACCTTAATTGTTCAATGTAAGCTCTCTCTCTCTCTCTTCTCTCTCTCTCTCTTCTCTCTCTCTCTCTCTCTCTCTCTCTCTCTCTCTCTCTCTCTCTCTCTCTCTCTCTCTCTCTCTCTCTCTCTCGTGTTAGCGGTGCAAAATTTCAAAAGTCATGAAAAAAATGAAGAAGAGATTGCTTTGTTGGAGACAAGTTTGTTGTGAGATGTATGTTTTGAATCTATACAGTTTTGCAGAGGAAATTTGTCCCCTTACCAGTTTCCATTGTAAGGGCTAATCAGAACTGATATACATTTAAAAAAAAAAAAAAAAAAAAGGGATCTGAATCTATCCTGTAGCAATGTTATGGAATCCATGACATGATGACTATTTGGGCTGTTGTTAATTAACTTTTCAGAATATGACATTTTGTGTTTTGTGCCCAGTCCCCTCCCACTGTCCCCTTGTCAATGGGCATCTTGCCTGAGACAATAAACTATTGTCATTGTCATTGTCTCTCTCTCTCTCTCTCTCTCTCTCTCTCTCTCTCTCTCTTGCTGTATGTCTGATGTCTCAGTATGACGTTTAAGTATGTCAAAACAAAAGGTTCTAAAAATATCTAAACAAAGGTTCACAATGACGTTAATCAAAATTGATGTCATACCACACGTCATCGCAACAAACACCCCCTGAGGAAGACGAAAGCCGAAATATTGGGGAACCATATATGCTGGTTGTTTTACTTTTGCTATGTGTTTATATATATATAATATATATATATATATATATATATATATATATATATATATATATATATATATATAATATAAATATGGGTAGGCACTGCACTTGTGGGGACGCGCTCTCCCCGGGGAGCGCGAATTTCACGCAGCGAAGTCTGCTGCGACATAAAGTGGTATAAAATATAAATAAAATATGCTGGAAGATGTGCCTTTACTTCTTGGCGGTAGCTACCAGGGAAGTGCTACGCCATAGATGTGAAGTGACATCTTTATAGAAACGACCTCCAATGTTCTGTAAGTGACGAAATTATCTCTTTTAAAAAAAAAATTGTTTATCTATTCTTTTATAATATTAAGGATAGTAGAATAAGCAATCATATGCTTTTTACATCTAGTCCCCGTGTGTATACAGCTTTTTTAAATGTCATATGTTCCCACCGGCACACGATGGCCTACTCTTACGAAAAGCGGTACAGGATTTAACGTGTGCGCAAGATGTTCTGCGTGCGTTTGCACACGGGGCGTCGGTTTATAGTCTGATCCGAAAGACTTTTGGTGAGAGTGGAGTCAGCACTGATTTTAACTCCAGAGGAAAAATCCCCCCTTTTTTGTGGGAGTGTGTGATAGCTCAGTAGTCAGGGCACTTGGTTTCCATGAAGCTAAGGTTAAACAGCATTGAGCGTGGTTACCAAGTGGACGGGTTACCGCTTGCGCGCCTTGGCTTCAGTACAGTCCCCCAGTTCACCCAGCAGTAAATGGGGATCTGCCCTCTTTAGGGTCAGGAAAGGTAAAGCAGCAAGGGAGAGGAGATGGGCGCCGCCCTCAATATGCTGGCCCCTAGAGAAGCTGAGGTCTCTGACACCTCGCTCCCTAACGACTGCATAGGTTATTGAAACACCGTTTACCTTTACCATTTGTATTTCCATGTGTGCAGGTTAATCACAGGTTAGTCACAGGTTAATCGCAGGTTAATCACAGGTTAATCGCTGGTTAATCACAGGTTAATCACAGGTTAATCGCAGGTTAATCACAGGTTAATCGCAGGTTAATCACAAGTTAATCACAGTGTTGAGTTGAGGAGGAAGGAGACTTCCAGATCAGTCCGAAAACTTTTTTTTGTTCCTCGGCTAGAGCTAAAAGTTCACCAAGTGGAAAGAATTTTGTATATACGACCGTTTTTATCCGGGGGACGTGATAGCCTAGTGGTCAGAACATTGCACTGGCAGTTTGACGACGCGAGTTCGATTCCCGTTCGAGGGGATTTTCCCTCTGGAGTTAACATCAGTGCTGACTCCTCTCCCCACAAGTCTTTCGGATGAGACTATAAACCGAGGCCCTGTGTGCGAACGCACGCAGAACATTTGCACTGACGTTAAATCCTGTTCCGCTTTTCGTAAGCGTAGGTCATCGTGTGCCAGTGGGAACAGATGACAAGATTTATAAAACTGTATACACACGGGGACTGGATGTAAAAAAAAAAAGCACACGAGTGCATATTCCGTTATCCTCGATAAGAACCAGGATAGAAACTGTCTGATGCAGGATGCAAACATCATAACATAGACAACAACTTCAATGAGGCCGAGAATAAAATGGATATATTGGGGGGATTATGGGTTGATAATGAACAGTATGCTTAATATCTGCAACCAAATCCATCTTGATTAACAATTACCTTTGCAAAAAATTCATTTACCAACTTTCATGCTTACTCAAACTTCATACCTCTACCACTAGTAGTAGTAGGCACCCATCAGTCTCGGAAGATTATGGAGTTGCGCTCTAGTCTTTAGAGCGCAAACCCTGGGTAAGTAGGTATGGAGGGCAAGCTGTTACCAATGCAGCAGACCCCCCCCCCTCTCCACGCCACTGGAATGGTCCATTGGAAAGGCAATGACCGATATGAATGGTTCCAGTGCTGTCGCAGGAGCCACCAGACCGTTGCCATATACAGCCCCAAGCCGCTCTGGGACTCCAACTCTCCGATTTTTCCTCAGGGATGGTGTCTAAACACGGCACCTGTGTGTATGCTGTTTTTTTTTTTTAAATTGTCATCGGCTCCTACCGACACACGATGGCCTGTTCTCTGAAAGGCGGAACGGGGTTTTAACGTGTGCGCAAGATGTTCTGCGTGCGTTCGCACACAAGGCCTCGGTTTATAGTCTCATCCGAATGACTTTGACGTTCAGTTTGATTTTTTTGTCAAACTGGGAAGAAAGTTTCTACTATTATCAGAACTAAATCACAGTTAGCTCAGCCATACTTGCAAATTAGTGCTAACATCTGTCCTTGTATTCTTCAAAATTGGAATGGTCTACCTCAATGATTGGAAAACGGCTGCATATTCAAAGCAACACCATTGGTAAACCTCATAGCTCTAGCTTATGGACAACAATAACATCACATATTACAGATACAATCAGACAATATCTCTGCTGTAAACATCCCGGATTCCACACAGGTTATATGCAATATTGGACAAATCCTCGTTTTATACCCTCTGTGCAAAACATGACTATGGTAGGAGGAATTTCTACCTATCCGAATAGACTTTAAAAATGCATTTGACTGCGTCAACCAGCCACGATGAAACAGAAACACTACAAGAGTTGATCAACAGACTTAAAGAATGTTACTCACAGGCTACCAGGACAGGACTCAAACTTGGTGCTTTGGTCTCTACTTCCATGTTTATGTTAAAGGTTTTCAAAGTTAAGGTCTCTGTCTTTTACTTTTCCACATATGACTAATCCATGTGGAAATCATGTCAGAACTCATTGTATGAGAAGAGCCACCATGAGTCTTTGCTGTACAAAAATCACTGGTTTCCATTCCTAGCTGGCAGTGAAGAACTTGCCATGCATGTTGAAAGATGAGATGAAGCATCAACAAAGTATAGCATGTTAGTGAGCGCCAAGAGGATGCCACTGTGGGTTAGACACAAGCCCATTATGGCATCCACCAAGAGCAGAAGTTATTCGCTATTCAAAAGTTCACTTCCTTAGGAACAAAGATATGCACTAAGTGATCATTGAAACATTATTCATGGGAATGTCTGCCACCGCACCCCCCACCCCCCCCCTCACTTCCCTAACACACACACACACACACACACACACACAACACACACACGCGCGCGCACACACACACACACACACACACACACACACACACACACACACACACACACACACACACACACACACACACACACAACACACTTCTGACATGAACATAATCATCCACTGAGGCATCTCATATAAGGAGAAACAGAAACCTAACCAATACATAATAACAAACACACATGACATAAAATACACATAATCCTTTTTTATTAAAAAAAAAAACAGCACAAAGAAAATAAAATTATGGATCATATAAGGATCAATTAATCTGGAAAGCATCTTTGAGAATTAGATAGTGCCAGAAAATATCAACAGACTACTGTCTGCTTCCTGTTTTAAATGTAGCTGCTTCTTTACAAACAAGGCCTTGAATGTATCTCTATACCGGGACCCCATCACATAATACACAACGATATTCAAACTGGCATTGACGTAGGTCAGAATTTCAAAGCACCACACTGTTGTCAGATAGAAATTCTGATGCGGCGTCCAGAGTTCATTTCTGGCAAAATCAGCCAACTAAATCGAAGAATGGCATTGGGAAAAACACAGGCCAGGAACAGAATGGAATTACCCACCAGCATTTTGGTCAGGGCCACTTCACGTGGAGAGAGGGAGGAGGTTGTTCCAGCACGCCATGTCACAATCTGCCGAAGTTTCACAACAGTCACTATTGTTGCCGTTGTCACCACAATCACTACTGTTGAGGAATGATAGCACCAAACACAAACCGTCTAAATGATCAATTAATTGCTTGTGGTTTTTATAAAACTCTCCATTGGCTGCAATCTTGACAAACAGCTCCAGAACTGGGGTCATACACACACCCAATATAAAATCGAAAGGCCTACAATAACATACAAGGTTATAGCAAAATAGATGCAAAAATAAACAACAAGCCATGGTTGTAGTATGCATCAGAGCTTGAAACTTGAGTGGATAGAGGACGCAGAAACATCTCTCACTGGCAATGATGGCAGACAGGAATTGAGACACGTAAGAAGCTCCAAGCAACCTGTGAAATAGTTATTTGTAAAGAAAGTCATCATAGGACCGAACATTTCTTGGTAGTGAACTGCAAGTAGACTTGTTCCGCATGATACAGCATCGCTACTACAAGTGCAGCTCATCAGCTAAAGACAGAGCGAAGAGACACAGGTTGACACGATCCTTCAGACCCTGTTTGTAGAACACCGCCATGTTGATGACGTTGCCTGGTCCACCAATCAGAAACAAGAACACCAGAACGAAACTCCTGATTCTTCGAGAAGCTTTCTTCCCCCTCGCAGAGACAATGTTGTCTGGGTTGTCCCAAGGCAAAAACTCCATCTGGTTTACCACCAACACTTCACATCCATGAGATGCATTTGGAGACACAGTGTGTGGAAGATTAGTCACTGGAGAGTCCCAGGTAATGTGGTTCAAAAAGTCTTCCACCATGATTTTTTTATTATCCAGGTATAGTTTTCTCATTAACTTTAAAGCAGTGTGCCTTTTCCTATCATCAACATTTAGCAGCAATACAACAGCAGTTTGTGCTAGACGTTCACGCCTATACATTCTAAAATTCTATTAACCACATGTCTTAATAAAACACAAAATTATTACCAACACTGTTTTCAGTACTATTGTTTTTTTTTAATTGTATTTATTCCATGCCATTATTTATTCGTGATTTTTTTTTATACCTAAATGAGCTGTAAAAATGTAGGAACACAACAATGGCCTTTGGGTAACAATAGTCAATATTGGTTGTGAAGTGTGGTATAGTAGTATGCATTGTGGTAGTAGTTGTAGTAGTGGTAGTAGTAGTGGGAGTAGTAGCAGTAAAGCAGCAGCAGCAGCAGCTAGCAGCAGCAGCAGCAGCAGCAGCAGCAGCAGCAGCAGCAAGTAGTAGTAGTAGTAGTAGTAGAGTCGTCGTAGTATGTGATGCTACATACATAAAAAATAATGGTTAGGAGGTGGTGTCAGAGACCTCAGCTTCTCCAGGGGCCAGGTTTTGGTCTGCCCTATCTTCTCTCCCTCACTGCTTTACCTTCCCTGACCCTAAAGAGGGCAGGTACCCATTACAGCTGGGTGAACTGGGAACTGTACTGAAGCCAAGGCGCAACGGTACCCATCCACTTGGTCGCCCAGCTCAACGCTGCTGAATCTTAACTCTGACCCCTGTCCCGTCCCGCGTCCCTCCATGACTCCTGAGCTGTCCCGCCCCACCCGTGCCCATACCCTTATGCAGGAACCCCTGAGTCTTCGCGTTGTCCCGTTCCTTCCACAGGACTCCATGAGAGGCATGTCCCAATCCCATCCAGTACCTCTCCATAGAGCGTCCTTCTGATCCATGTGGTCCTCTGCCTATCCCACGCCCCTGTCATCTTCCCCCCCAGCTCCTCTCGCAATTTCTCCTCCGGAATGAAAAAATAAGACAGAAGAAAACCCTAGGCACTTTCCTTCGGTATCTTCTCGTTGTCCTTTGATCTTTTTGCCATTTGGGCGTGCGACACAGGGTGCAAGTACATTGCAGGGCTCCGGAGAGAGTGCAGGCAAAAAAGATGGGAGACAACATCCAGAGTGGCCAGGCGAGTACACCCTAGTAAGGTCGAGACAAGATGGCAGATTTAGGTCTCCGTCCCAGTTTAATAACCTAAGAGTCCATTGGTGGGTCAGCCCTGCTATATTAGCACACTGACCACACTGGCTAGTAAAAGGGCAGTTTTACACCACTATTTCAGCTGCTCTTGAGGCTGGGTTAATCATATCACAGCAGGATCTGGAGGGAAATACGACAGCGATGGTATGCTTTCCCGAGCTTCCTGTGGTCTCTTGAAGAAGGAGACCACTCTAATATCAGTGAAGTGGTGCGTCGTGTAATGCCATCGGTGCCTTTGAGTATTCGGCTGAATCGTGTGTGTGTGGTGTGGTATGTCAGTATGTAATAGCTGATGTATGTGTGTAGTGTGTATGTGTGTATGTATGTTGTATGTATGTTATGTAGTGTATGTATGTGTGTATGTTGTTGTGTGTATGTATGTTGTTGTTTGTGTAGTGTAGTAGTATGTTGTATGTTGTTGTATGTATGTTTGTATGTATGTATGTTTGTGATGTATGTATTGTATGTATGTATGTATGTATGTATGTATGTATGTGTATGTATGTTGTATGTATGTTTTGTGAATATTTTTATTTGAAGTTATCTTGGGATGTTTAAACAATATGAAATGTAGCTTTCTTGTGACTTTCGAGATTATAATTCTTATTGATATGCCTGTCACTATGGAATAACCTTCATGGGATGATAAATGTTTTTGACTTGACTTTAATGACAGCACAGCAGTTCAGTAGTTAGACTCAAAATGACAATCTTTAGCTGAGGAGTGGAACACTTTTTTTTCTCTTTGCAAACACAGGTGCCATGATAAGCTGCACTCATGTAAGGTCCACAATTAGACAAGAGGAGAGAAGGGGGAAGTACAGCTACACACTGATTGATGTAAGTGTCCAAAGTATGACACGTGGCTCATTCCGTTACTGTTGAAACAAAATGACAAAACTTACAAAACTGCACACACACGAAGGTAAAAAGATACAAGGTAAAGGTGTCCCATTACCTGTGTGGTCGTAGGGGAGCAAGGCGTCAGAGACCTCAGTTTCTCTAGGGGCCAGCATATAAAGGGCGGCGCCCATCTCCTCTCCCTCGCTGCTTTACCTTCCTTGACCCTAAAGAGTGCAGGTACTCATTTACAGCTGGGGGAACTGGGGAACTGTACCGTAGCCAAGGCGCGCAAATGATCGGCTATCCAACTGGTAACCACGCTGAACGCTGCTTAACTTTGGCCGGGGAAAAGTGAGCGCTCTGAGTTATGAGCTATCCCGTCCCCTCACACACGAAGACTGGATGTAAAAAAAAGAAAACAACAACACATGAGTACCTCTTCCATTTTTCTCGAAATATAAGAATAAACTAAAATAGTTAAAATAGATAAATATATAAAAATTAATGCATTTTGGTGACAATAGAGTTTTGCGTGTGTCATCTGTCATTTCTGACTCGTTCAATTACATCCTTCAGACCTTGAATCGTAAGTAACTGCTCAAGCCAGACATGTTACAGATTGGATATTTTTTGTGTTGTTCTGGTTGTTCACTGTCTTGTTTTCTCTCCTCTTGGAGGCTTCATTCATGGTATGTTGTGAATAATCAACAGAAAAATGCTTTGGAATAGCAATGTCAAGTCAAGTCAAGTCAAAATGATCTTTATTGAGAGTAAAAGATTAAGTTTACACAACTTTTTTTCATCCTGCCCTCACAAAAAAAATCAAGAAAATTGACTTCTAAAACAATCAAAGACAAATATCAACCTTGGTTGAAAACTAAAATAAAATGAGGATTTTCATCCAAACAGAATCTCACAATATAACAACTCAAGATAGTAACATACTCAAGTCACACATACAAAATAATAGTGTGTTGTTGTTGTTGTTGTTGTTGTTGTAGTTTAATTTAAAGTCTATTCACACCTGGTGATATTAGACTAATAATAGTGTGTGTTGTGTGTGTGTGTGTGTGTGTGTGTGTGTGTGTGTGTGTGTGTGTGTGTGTGTGTGTGTGTTGTGTGTGTGTTGTTTGTTGTGTGTGTGTTTGTTTTGTTTGTTGTGTGTTGTGTGTGTGTTTGTTTGTTTGTTGTGTGTGTGTGTGTGTGTGTGTGTGTGTGTGTGTGTGTGTGTGTGTTGTGTGTGTGTGTGTGTGTGTGTGTGTGTGTGTGTGTGTGTTGTGTTGTGTGTGTGTGTGTGTGTGTGTTGTGTGTGTTGTGTGTGTGTGTGTGTGTGTGTGTGTGTGTGTGTGTGTGTGTGTGTGTGTGTGTTTGTGTGTGTGTGTGTGTATGTATGTTGTTTGTGTTTATTTATTCCTTCATATTTATACATTATTTGATTTCATTGAATTCATTCAATACATGGATTGAATTGTGGGATCCTTCCTCTTTTCCTTTCATCTTTACAGGATGGATTTACAGGATGGATTTACAGGGTGGATTTAGAGGATGATGGATTTAGAGGATGATGGATTTAGAGGATGGATTTACAGGATGGATTTACAGGATGGATTTACAGGATGATGGATTTAGAGGATGGATTTAGAAGATGGATTTAGAGGATGGATTTAAAGGATGGATTTAGAAGATGGATTCAGAGGATGGATTTAGAGGATGGATTTAGAGGATGGATTTAGAGGATGGATGTAGAGGATGGATTTAGAGGATGGATTTAGAGGATGAATTTACAGGATGGATTTAGAGGATGGATTTAGAGGATGGATTTACAGGATGGATTTACAGGATGGATTTAGAGGATGGATTTACAGGATGGATTTACAGGATGGATTTAGAAGATGGATTTACAGGTGATGGATTTAGAGGATGGATTTAGAAGATGGATTTAGAGGATGGATTTAGAGGATGATGGATTTAGAGGATGGGTTTAGAGGGTGGATTTAGAGGATGAATTTAGAGGATGGATTTAGAGGATGGATTTAGAGGATGATGGATTTAGAGGATGATGGATTTAGAGGATGGATTTAGAGGGTGGATTTAGAGGATGGATTTACAGGATGGATTTACAGGATGGATTTAGAGGGTGGATTTAGAGGATGGATTTAGAGGATGGATTTAGAGGATGGATTTACAGGATGATGGATTTAGAGGATGGAGTTAGAGGATGGATTTACAGGATGGATTTAGAGGGATTTAGAGGGTAGATTTATTTAGAGGATGGATTTAGAGGGTGGATTTAGAGGATGGATTCAGAGGATGGATTTAGAGGATGGATTTAGAGGATGATGGATTTAGAGGATGGATTTAGAGGGTGGATTTAGAGGATGATGGATTTAGAGGATGGATTTAGAGGGTGGATTTAGAGGATGATGGATTTAGAGGATGGATTTAGAGGGTGGATTTAGAGGATGATGGATTTAGAGGGTGGATTTAGAGGGTGGATTTAGAGGATGATGGATCTAGAGGATGGATTTAGAGGATGGATTCAGAGGATGGATTTACAGGATGGATTTAGAGGATGGATTTAGAGGGTGGATTTAGAGGATGATGGATTTAGAGGATGGATTTAGAGGGTGGATTTGGAGGATGATGGATCTAGAGGGTGGATTTAGAGGATGGATTTAGAGGATGATGGATCTAGAGGATGGATTTAGAGGATGGATTCAGAGGATGGATTTACAGGATGGATTTAGAGGATGGATTTAGAGGATGGATTTAGAGGGTGGATTTAGAAGATGATGGATTTAGAGGATGGATTTAGAGGATGGATTCAGAGGATGGATTTGCAGGATGGTATTTAGAGGATAGATTTAGAGGATGGATTTACAGGAGGGTGGATTTAGAAGATGATGGATTTAGAGGATGGATTTATTTAGAGGATGGATTTAGAGGGTGGATTTAGAGGATGGATTTAGAGGGTGATGGATTTAGAGGATGATGGATTTAGAGGATGGATTTAGAGGATGATGGATTTAGAGGATGGATTTAGAGGATGATGGATTTAGAGGATGGATTTAGAGGATGGATTTACAGGATGGATTCAGAGGATGATGGATTTAGAGGATGATGGATTTAGAGGATGATGGATTTAGAGGATGGATTTAGAGGATGATGGATTTAGAGGATGGATTTAGAGGATGGATTTACAGGATGGATTTAGAGGATGATGGATTTAGAGGATGATGGATTTAGAGGGTGGGTTTAGAGGGTGGATTTAGAGGATGATGGATTTAGAGGATGGATTTAGAAGATGATGGATTTAGAGGTGGATTTAGAGGATGGTGGATTTAGAGGATGGTGGATTTAGAGGATGGATTTAGAGGATGGATTTAGAGGATGGATTTAGAGGATGGATTTAGAGGATGGATTCAGAGGATGGATTTAGAGGATGGATTTACAGGATGATGGATTTAGAGGATGGATTTAGAAGATGGATTTAGAGGATGGATTTAGAGGATGGATTTAGAGGATGGATTTAGAGGATGGATTTAGAGGGTGGATTTACAGGGTGGATTTACAGGATGGATTTAGAGGATGGATTTAGAGGATGGATTTAGAGGATGGATTTAGAAGAAGGATTTTTAAGTTCAGGAAAGAGTTACGACAAACGAATCTAGTGAAAGATGTGGTTTATGAGTCGACACGAATGAGTACAAAAACATTTGTTTGTCAATACTAATGTGGGTGTACAGATCCGCACGACCATAATATTCCATCTCTAGCCAGATCTTTCAGAGCGTCCCTACCTTCTGCTTCCCCATGGGGATGCCAGGGGCTATCAGTATGAATAGCATTCCCACCTTTTGGAAATACTGTGCTCAAAATGTCCCCTTTTCTATTACTCTCTTTTTTTGCCATGTCTCATCTTTGTTGCTGTCACTTCCCTCTAGTCTCTTTTTCTACTTTCTTGGTTCATTCTCCTGCATTTCTTCCACAAAGACTTAAAAGATCACAACAACTGTCTTTTATGCTGAAGTTGGACATTCTGGGCCTGGTTGTCAGTCTGTTTTTGAAAAAAATAAAGTATTTGAATTGGAATTGGAAGTGACATATTTTCGCTCATATAGCAGACAATAATCACTGCCGTCTGAACCTTCCACGAAGAAGAAGAGGAACACACGTGTGGAGGTATGTAATCAGACTTGTGGCCTTACCTGTACCACGTAAGAGTTTCACCGCTGATGCAACGTAATCTCTGCCTACAGGGGTCATGAACGCGA
>CM060324.1:62007328-62019828 GCA_030674155.1 Stramonita haemastoma | reverse complement strand
TTTTTTCTTTCTGAGGACCAGTCGAGCTGCAGAGTTTTGTATGCGTTGGAGAGAGTGGATAGATGATGCTGGCAGACCAGCCAAAAGAGAATTGCAATAGTCCAGACGTGAAAGAATAAGAGAAGTGACTAGTTTGGATGTTGCATCAGTGGACAGGTACTTTCGAATTGCGCTAATACGCCGTAGTTGATAGTAGCATGACTGACAGGTCTGGGTGATGAATTTTTGCATGGAGAGTGTGTTGTCAATAACGACTCCTAGATACCTTACGGCACTGGATAGAGGGACTGACGTATTGCCGATTCTATTGAAGTTGTTGTGATAAAAGACAGTTTGTGTTTGGTCCCTACAAGCATGGATTCGGTTTTATCTGCGTTTAATTGTAATTTGTTCTGTATCATCCAGTTTTGGATATCTTGAAGGCAGTAGACATATTTGTCAAGAGAGAAGCAGGTTTTCAGGTGTATCACTGCTTAGAATCTGAGAGTCGTCTGCATAAAAGTGATGGTTGATCTGGTGACGGTTAATAACATGTGACAGGGGAGCAGTATAGAGAGTAAAGAGAACAGGGCCTAGAACAGATCCTTGAGGGACTCCGCATTCTAGTTTGGTTGGTGTGGAATGAATCTTGTTTACTGCCACAGTTTGGAATCGGTTTGTCAGGTACGAACTAAACCAGGTGAGGGCAGTGCCTTTAATACCGAAAGTGTTTTGGAGACGGGAGAGAAGAATTGAATGGTCTATAGTGTCAAATGCTGCAGATAAGTCGAGAAGAGTGAGGAGGGAGATTTTCCCTGAGTCAGAAGCATGTAGAAGCGAGTTTAAGGTGTGCACTAGGGTGGTTTCGTGCTGTGGTTGATGCGGTAGGCAGACTGGAACGGGGGAGGAGACTGTTGAAATGGAGATGGCTGTTGAGTTGTTTCAGAACAACTTTTTCAAGGACTTTAGAGATAAAAGGCAGATTGGAAACAGGTCTATAGTTCTTCAGAGTGTTAGGGTCGAGGTCGTGCTTTTTGAGAAGAGGTGTGACTATCGCAGTTTTGAGAGCTGATGGAAATTTTCCTGAATGAAGAGATGAGTTTACTATTTTTGTGATAGTAGGTATAAGCTGTGGAATGCACTGAGAGAAAAGAGAAGCAGGTACAGGATCGAGATCGCATGATTTTATTTTTTCTTTCAGGATGTTCTTCGATTTCCTTCTCATGCTGTTTTTTTAATATTTTGTCATCGCTCCTACGGTAACGATGGCCGTCTCGAATAGGCGGACGGAGGTTTGAAGTGTCGGAAGATGTTCTGCTGGTTCACACGGGGCCTGGTTATAGTTTCATGCGAACTCTTCAAAAGCTCTGGGTATTGAGAAAGAGAGTGGATGGAACACGTGCAAGGTTAGCTTTGAATCTTTTGAAATGACTTATGAAAGATTCATACTGAATGTATAAAAATATTCTAGGCAGAATAATAGTCTTTCATGTGGCAGCATTTAGGTTTTTTGAGTGGATTTGCTTTAGTTAAACGACTCGTTTCGGTTCTATGAGTTCATTCATGAGTTTCCGCCATGGTGCATTGTCACCTGCTGTGTTCCTTCGCAACCATTTCAGAATTTAAGCTCTGTGGTGGTCAGGGTGATGAAATCAGGGGAGCATACACCACTATAAACCGTTGAGTTAGCTCCACGGCTGATGATGCTTACAATTTTTAATGATTTACATAGTAATCGTGCACAAATATGTTCCAGAGGGGTGACCTGGTCAGACCTGGGCAGCCTTGAGAAGAATAGTTTCACTACTGGCAGGCTTCTAATGACATTGCGACGCGGTGAATGATCTTTTTCTTTTGACTTCTAAAAAGCGTTTGATAGAGTGAGGATGATAGAATATGATTAATGCAAGAGTTCATTATCCTCTTTTCTTCTATCTTCTTTTCATCTCCTCTTCAAATTCTTCTCTTTTTGCTCTTACTTCTAGCTTTATTCTTTGCCTCTATTCTACCTTACATCTTCTGAAATCGTTTCTATGGAATTGATCTCCTCATTTACTTCTTCTCTTCTCTTCTAGCTTCTATGTCTTCGTTCTTGAATTCTTCTTACATCACTCTGCCATTTCATCTGTTTTTCTACTTAGTCTGCTACTTCAGCTCTTCTAGTGCTCTCTTACTGTTCTTTCCACTTCCATCTCTCCTCGTCTCTTGTTCTTCTTCAATTCTGTTCATTCTTCTTCTTTCTTCTTCTTCATCCTCCCTCGCTTCTTCGTCTCTTCTTTTCCTTCGTTCTTCGCTTCTTTTCTTTCGTTCTTCCTTTTCTTTTGCATTGCTGTCACATCGTCATCATCATCACGAAACCAGACAGCAGCAACGGCTAGTGTGGTTGCATACTGTCAGTGCTGAAAAATCAGGCAAAACATCTGCCCTGGCCATGGAAGAGAGTCACATTTACAGGTCATTTCTGTTAAAAAAACGGCAGCAGGATTAATGACAAGAAATCAGAGAATAGACAAGAACTGTCACCACATGACACATCACGACTGATGATGACATATTCTTGGTCTTTTAGCTTGTACGACAGCCTATTTAGGACTAGATGGAAGCATTCACAGACAAGACATGTAGCATGGTCAATACACTGCTTTGATCTCAGTTGGTGTAAAGGTAACCGCATTTCAACTTTGCTGAGTGCTAGAAAGTTTGAATTTGTAACCATCAAAAGCTTACATGAGTATGGTCTTTAACACGCAAATTTTGATCCCTGCTGTTGCATATACAAGAAGGGACTTAAAATGCATTACAGTAAATTACCTGGATATCAAACAATCCACCTGAATATCACAAGATACTGCAAAGGTCGACCGACAACTTCACTGAGCCATGGGATTGAGTACAACGCCTTCACCACTCAACAATGGTGGTCCTTCAGATGAGACTTTAAACGAGGCCGTTGCGAACGCACGCAGACATCTGCGCACACTCTATCCCGTTCTGCTATTCGTAAGAGTAGGCCATTGTGTGCCAGTGGGAACAGAGACGATATAAACAAAACTGCATACACATGGGGCCTGAATGAAAAAAAACACACGGGTGCTTATTCCATTATCCTCGATATAAATAAATAAATAAATAAATAAATAAATAAATAAATAAATAAATAATAATAAATGTCCTTAACTGAGGCTAGTCAACAACATTAATTATGAAATAATTCACTCTGCAGTACCAGTACACTCTTCACACATGATGCTCCTGGCCTATGGCTCCCTGATTTTGTTATAGTTTGTACAGGTAAGGTTTCTACAGGTAAGGTTTCTACAGGTAAGGTTTGTAAAGGTAAGGTTCCATACTTTTCATTTTTAATAATATGACCAGTCCCATTGATGGCAGGCCTCATGACATGAGAAAAGCCATTACAAACTTTTGCTATACAAGTGTCACTGATTCATGGCTGGCAATGAAGAGGAACTCTCCATGCTTGTTGAAAGACGAGATGAAGCATCAACCAGGTATAGCATGTTAGTGAGCACCAAGAAGATACCACTGTGGCTTAGTCCATCATGGCATCCACATTCGTGTTCAAGAGCAGACGTTAGGCGCAGTATGAAAGTTTACTTCTATGGGGCTACATCATCAGGAATGAATAAATATAAAATACAAATTGAATAATCAATACATTGTTTGTGGGGAGTGTCCATCCCCTCTCCCATACACACATGCCTCTGACTCCTGAACATAATCATTCACACAGAACCTAGCCAATACATACTAGCAAACACACATCACAGACACCACTTTTTTTTTTTGAAATGGACAGATGAAACAAAATATTCTTGTGCATCGTTTCATGATCACTATCATCTGGAAAGTATCCCTCAGAATCAAATTGCTCTGCAAAGATTTCCAGACAGACTATCGTCTGCTTCCTTGTTTTACATGTTGTTGCTTCTTTCCAAACAAGGCCTTGAATGTATCTCTATACCGGGACCCCATCACATAATACACAACAACATTCAAACTGGCATTGACGTAGGAGAAAATTTCAAAGCACCACACTGTTGTCAGAAAGAAGTTATGATGACGTCGTCCAGAATTCATTTCTGGTAAAATCAGCCAACTTAATCGTAGAATGGCATTGGGAAAAACACAGGCCAGGAACAGAATGGAATTACCCACCAGCATTTTGGTCAGGGCCACTTCACGTGGAGAAAGAGATGAGGTTGTTCCAGCACGCCATGTCATAATCTGCCGAAGTTTTACAACAGTCCAAATTGTTGCCGTTGTCACCACAATCACCACTGTTGCAGGTATGATAGCACCAAACACAAACCCGTCTAGATGATCAACTAATTGCTTGTGGTTTTTATAAAATTCTCCAATAGCTGCAACCTTGAAAACAGCGCCAGAACTGGGGTCATATACACAGCCAACATAAAATCGAAAGGCCACAACAACATACAAGCTTATCACTGAGCATACACAAAAATGATGATAACCGCCATGGTTCTGGTGTGCATTAGAGCTGAAATTTAAGTGGGTAGAGGACGCAGAGACATCTCTCACTGGCAATGATGGCAGACAGGAATTGAGACACATACGTAGCTCCAAGCAATCCTGTGAAATAGTTGTTTGCGAAGAACGTTGTCATAGGCCCGAAAGTATCTTTGGTAGTGAACTGCAAGTAGACTTGTTCAGCATGATACAGCATCGCTACTATCAAGTGCAGCTCATCAGCTAAAGACAGAGCGAAGAGACACAGGTTGACACGATCCTTCAGGCCCTGTTTGTAGAACACCGCCATGTTGATGATGTTGCCTGGTCCACCAATCAGGAACAAGAACACCAGAACGAAACTCCTGATTCGTCGAGAGGTTTCTTCCACTTCCACAGAGACAATGTTGTCTGGGTTGTCCCAGGCAAAAACTCCATCTGACTTAAGACCATCACATCGCAACCATGAGATGCATTCTGCAGCACAGCTTGCTGACGGTGATTCACTGAGGAATTCCAGGAGATTGTAGTGTATTTCAAAAAATCGTCCGCCATGATCTATCACCATCAGTCTAGTTTTCTCAGTCAGTTGAAAGCAGCTTGCCCTTTCCTCTCCTATGGCACCATGTTACTGTCAGCTATCCTTCCCTTTAGCAGCAAAAACAGTACGAGTTTTGCTGAAAGCTTGCCAAAATAGCATTAAAAAATGGTATAAGCCATCAGTTTTAAAATAATAAAATACAAAAAAATTAAATTAAATTAAAAAAGGCAGCCCTGTGGTGTGTCTTGCAAGAGTATGGTAAGACTCTTTGCCTTTAAAGCCAAAACACGTTGTGTGTGTGTGTGTGTGTGTGTGTGTGTGTGTGTGTGTGTGTGTGTGTGTGTGTGTGTGTGTGTGTGTGTTTGTGTGTGGTGTGTGTGTGTGTGTGTGTGTGTGTGTGTGTGTGTGTGTGTGTGTGTGTGTTTGGGAGTGTATGTGTGTGCATTTGTGTGTTTATGTGTGTATTTGTGTGTTTTATAATAATAATAAATAATAATAATAATAATAATAATAATAATAATATAATAATAATAATAATAATAATAATAATAATACATGGAATTTGTATAGCGCTATATCTTGCAAAAACAAATCAAAGCGCTTGCATTCGACCAACACAACACACAATTAACAACAATTTACAGTTTTAACAAATTCGAATGTACACACACACACTCACGCACGCACGCACGCAAGCACGGAACACGCGCGCGGGCACACACACCTACAAACGTTATGCACTTTGGCAGGTGGATGTTGAAGGCAGGGACAGGTAAGAGATGGAAGCGGAAAGGAGAAAACTTAGGTTTGGAATAAGTATGTCTTGAGGTTGGATTTAAAAGTGTCATAAGTAGGCTTTTGCCGGAGGGAGAGAGGAAGGTCGTTCCAGATCGATGGACCAGAAACAGAGAAAGAGCGGCGGCCAACGGTAGATAGGTTGAATCTGGGTATTCTTAAGGACAAAGTATCTGCCGACGAGCGGAGGGAGAGAGAAGGTGTGTACAAGTGAAGACATTCACAGAGGAAGGAGGGTGCAGTATTGTGGAGACATTTGTAACAGAGGGTATTGATCTTGTAGTTTACTCTCTGTGGTACAGGCAGCCAATGGAGAGATTTCAAGAGAGGGGCAATGTGCTCAGATTTTTTCTTTCTGAGGACAAGACGAGCAGCAGAGTTTTGTATACGTTGAAGGGAGTGGATAGATGATGCTGGCAGACCAGCCAAAAGAGAATTGCAATAGTCCAGACGTGAGAGAATAAGAGAAGTGACGAGTTTGGATGTTGCATCAGTGGACAGTACTTTCGAATTGCGCTAATACGCCGTAGTTGATAGTAGCATGACTGACAGGTTTGGATAATGAATTTTTGCATGGAGAGAGTGTTGTCCACAACGACTCCTAGATACTTCACAGAAGTGGATAGGGGAACTGACGTATTGCCGAATTCTATTGAAGTTGTTGGAATGGAGGAGAGTTTGTGTTTGGTGCCTACAAGCATGGCTTCGGTTTTATCTGCATTTAGTTGTAATTTGTTTTGTATCATCCAGTGTTGGATGTCTTGAAGGCAGCTGGTCATATTTGTCAAGAGAGAAGGAAGATTTTCAGGTGTGTCGCTGCTTTGAATCTGCGAGTCGTCTGCATTAAAGTGATAATTGATATGATGACGGTCTATTATATGTGACAGTGGAGCAGTATAGAGGGTAAAGAGAAGAGGGCCCAGAACTGATCCTTGAGGGACACCACATTCCAGTTTGGCAGGTGCTGATTGAATCTTGTTTACTGCAACTGTGTGGACTCGGTCTTTAAGGTATGAAGTGAACCAGGTGAGGGCTGTGCCTTTAATGCCAAACATGTTTTGGAGACGGGAGAGAAGAATTGAATGGTCTATGGTGTCAAAGGCAGCAGATAAGTCGAGAAGAGTAGAAGGGAGATTTTCCCTGAGTCAGAAGCATGGAGAAGCATGTTTAGAGTATGAACCAGGGTGGTTTCAGTGCTGTGGTTGACGCGATAGGCAGACTGAAAAGGGGGGAAGAGATTATTGGAAAGAAGATGGCTATTGAGTTGTTTCAGAACAACTTTTTCAAGGACTTTAGAGATAAAAGGCAGATTAGAGACAGGTCTATAGTTCTTCAGGATATTAGGATCGAGGTCGTGCTTTTTGAGTAGAGGTGTGACTATCGATCTCGAGTCTGCTCTAGTCAGACTCGAGAAGATCATCAGAAGCAACAACATCAGCTTCGGCACCAAATACCACCTTTACAAATCCCTCGTGATATCTATCCTCCTATATGGCTATGAATCATGGACTCTGACAGCAGTGTTAGAGAGGAGAATCCAAGCATTCAAGAACAAGTGCCACAGAAGACTTCTCAAAATATCATACAAAGAACACAAGACCAATAACTATGTGAAAGAAGAAATCAAAAAGCGTGTGGGCCCCCAAGAGCCTTTGCTCTCCACCATAAAGAGGAGAAAGCTGATGTGGTTTGGTCACACCACAAGACACAACACCCTAGCAAAAACCATCCTGCAAGGAACAGTCGAGGGCAAGAGAAGAAGAGGCCGCCAAAAGAAATCATGGGTTGACAACATCAAAGACTGGACCGCCCAACCCCTGCAACACCTCCTACTAAGCCACACAGGATCGTGAAGCATGGAAAAAGATCTCTGTTGCGTCTTCTCTCATGTCCCCCCTACGTCCTTTGGGACATGGGACTGAGTGAGTGAGGGGTGAGTGAGTGACTATCGCAGTTTTGAGAGCTGATGGAAAATTTCCAGACAGAAGAGATGAGTTTACTATTTTTGTGATAGTAGGTATAAGCTGCGGAATGCACTGAATGAAAAGAGAAGCAGGTACAGGATCGAGATCGCATGATTTTATTGTCATTTCTTTATGTGTGTATTTGTGTGCGTGGATGGGTATGTGAGAGAGTGTGTGGATGGTTGCGTTGGTGTGGGCAATTACAATAATTACAATAACCTAAAGCGCAGCTTTAGCATACCAGGACAACATTTGGGGCCAAAAATGTCAAGTAAAAAGTTAATGTCTTACAGGGCTTCTCTAATTATCTCCCTGCTGATTGACTGAGTGTGTCGGCAAAGACTACTACTGTATTAACTGACTTTGAGGAAATGGAGTTGAGAAGGATGACCTGTGCGATTGGTTATAAGAAAGTATGGGTCCCAGGATATATGATTGCTCTCAGGGTAGATGTACCAAATAGTATTGTAAAGATTCTTTCTTTAAATCAAAATTTTAACTCCATTAAAATTTTTCCCTACGGGTAACTCGCTATAGAGTAACCAACCATCTACTATAGCAAACAAATGTGCACAGCGCACGTGTAGTGGGGAAGGGGGTTCTTTTTCAGACACACCATTGGTTCCTACGAAAATCTTTTTACAATCGTGAAGAAGCGTAAACTTAAATGGTACGGGCATATCACAAGATCAAAAGGACTAGCAAAAACAATACTACAAGGCACTGTCTCTTTATCACAGTTAACGTAGCATACATGCATAGTGTATTATTTCTCTTGTTATGATCAGTGCGTGCACAATAATTGGTTTTGCTTCAGGCACCAACAATAATAGAATGTATACACATACATACATACATACAGACAGACAGACAGACAGACACACACACACACACACACACACACACACACACACACACACACACACACACACACACACACACACACACACACCACACACACACACACACACACACACACACACACACACACACACACACACACACACACACACACACACACACACACACACACACACACATACATACATACACATACACATACACATAAGTTGAAATCTATTGGCCTTTCTGGCAGCATATATTTCTATATTAAAAGTTTTCTTTCAGGAAGAATTGTTCAAGCTAAAGTCGGAAATTGTTGTTCTACCCAAAGATCACCAGACATGGGAATTCCACAGGGATCAGTAATATCACCGTATCTATTCAACATTTTATTATCTGATCTTCCTAGTATTTTGTCAAGTAATGCTGTTCTTGTGCAATATGCTGATGACATATGCATGTGGATGGATGTTATAATGAAAAAGAAAACTCCCAAAGGCAATTAAGCTTCTATCAAAAAGTATATCAAAAAGAACTTGACAAACTTAACGGCTATCTTTTAGAGAATGGCCTTTCACTTTCCCCTGAGAAAACCAATCTTGTACTTTTTAATAATGGTGTTGGACCACAAGTCTTACCTCGTTTCCGAATAAATGGAAAAGATCTCGAATATAAACCTGCAGTGAAATTTTTAGGTGTATACCTCACTTCTAAGTTAGCGTGGAATCAGCACATTGAATTTTTGGCAACTAAAGCTAAGAACGTTCTTAATTTCTTAAAAGTTGTCAGTAAACAACCGTGGGGGCAAGATATCACCGTATTAAAACACTTGTCCTTGGCCCTTGTGCGCTCAAGACTGTCTTATGGACAAGAAGTATTTTTTCAGTGCTCCAAATTACTTACTTAAGAAAATTCAAAGTCTTGATTGTAAAGCCTTCCGGCTTGCTTTGGGTGTACCACCTCATGCCTCAACTCTAGGCACATATAAAGAAGTAGGGTTCTGCTTTAAATGAACATCGACAACTTGCAGTGGCAAAATATGTCTTAAGAAGCACAGCAAATGAAAATAATGTTGAAAAGGAAGTTCAGTTAAAGTCTGATATTTATTTTCCTAAAAGAGCAAGAACTATCAGCTCGCTTACCACAATTAGCACTTATACCTCCCCACTTTTTAAAGATTTAAAACTTAATTCCAATAAAGTAGCTAAATCAGAAGTAAATTTAGCTCCCTGTCCACCTTGGGAACTGCTTAAAGCTCACTTTGATATTGATTATTCCACTGTACGAAAAGCTGACAATATTGATATACTTACAGCATTTGTAAAAGAGCATATTCAAACTACCTATTCTGATCATCTCAAAATATATACTGATGGTTCCATTCTTAATACTAATGAGGGAGGTGCGGCTTTTATTATTCCATCATTGAAAGTAGAACGATCATTCAACCTGAGAAAAAATAAATCTATATTTACAGCTGAGCTAACGGCTATAATATTTGCGCTGTACTATGTACTTGACTTTCCTAAAGATATTTTCAACATACTTGTGTGTGTTGATTCTAAATCGGTTTTACATGCTTTAAAGAATTCTAATCTTAATGTGAGAAAAGATCTTCTCATTGAAGTCAAGAATCTGGTGCATCTTGTTATTTTAAGAGGTAGTACTGTTACTTTTTGTTGGGTCCCTCACACAGTGGAATCTTTTTTAATGAAAAAGTAGACACCCTTGCAAAATATGGGGCGAGGAATAGAAAGAATTCTTGTGAAATAGATGTTGCATTATCTTTGCATGAGGGATACAGCTTGCTGCAAAATGCTTGTTGGAAGCATTTCAGAAAGAAGATCAGCGATTCTGGCTGTCGGCTTTATGATAGCAGTACAAGTAATATGATAAATTTTCGAAATATCTTAACTTCTGACAAAGTATGTGGTTGGTACAATCGCAGAAATGTGTTATCCCTCATGTACAGATTTAAACTAAATGCCTTCAAGACGAAATACTCAAAGGATGTAAACTGTATTTGTGGTGATAAGATAACGAATATTCATATTCTTCATTGTGGATATCTAAAATCACTTTTACCTGTTGTGCCTAATCTATCACTGGACCAGTTGTTGTCTGAACCATCGGTTTTTGGACATTGTGTTAGCACTAATAACAATCCGATAATTCAGTATTTATAGTTTGTTAAAGTTAGCTTTATATTTTAACTTTGTTATCTGGCAATGGTTTCAGCTATGTTCAATTTTTCTTGTTCAGGATTTTTTTTTTTTGTGTTTGGTTTGTCTAAAATCACTTAATGTGAACAGACGTTAAACTGAAGAACACACATACACACACGCACACACAGCAGACATCTTGCGCATACGTTAAATCCTGTTCCGCTTTTCGTAAGAGTAGGCCATTGTGTGCCGGTGGGAACAGATAACAATATTTACACAAATATTTACACAACTGCATACACACGGGTACTAGATGGAGAAAAGCACATGAGTGCGTTATTCTATTATCCTCGATAAAAAAAAAACACAGACACACACTCACACTCACACATCTTCGGATGAACAACAACCGAGCCACCTGCGAACGCACCACACAAACATCATGCCACACGTTAAATCCAGTACGCTTTTAAAGCTAATACTTCTGCCATCGTCTCCAAAAATGAAATAGTTACAAAACTATACACACACGATAAAAAATAACCATATGATTCTGTTATCCTCGATATAAAAGAAATAAATAAATAAAATAAATAAAACACACACACACACACACACACACACACACACACACTCACACTCACACACACACACACACACACACAGAAGATGTAAAAATAAAATAATAAAAAAGCACATAAATACTTCTTCCATCGCTCTCCAAAAAATGATAGCTAAATAATCACAGATAAAAATAAACATATACGCAAGCTTATGAACATGCGTACCAGTAACTACCATGAACGCTCCCGTGATCGTAAAGTTCAGCCTTAATCACTAAACAAGTCTTCAAAATAAACATGCTTTTTAAATAAACATTGATTTTTATAGGGTGAAACAAAAAAAGCCTGCACACTACATACACACCGCACGCACGCACGCAAGCACTCACTCACGCACACACACACACACCACATCACAACAACACAAAACACACAACACACCACACACACACACACACACACACACACACACACACACACAACACACACACACACACACACAACACACAACACACACACAACACACACACACACACACACACACACCACACACACACACACACGTTAAATTGAAGACAACACAACAACACACACACACGTAGGCACGCACACACACTCGCGCGCATGCACGAACGCTCGCACTCACTCACACACACGCACCACGTACGCATGCACTAACGCAAGCACCACACACACACACACACACACACACACACACACACACACACACTAACACACTAACACACACACACACACACACATCACACACACACACACACGCACGCACGCACGCACGCACGCACACACAAATACACACACACACACACACAAATACACACACATACATACACACACGTACATACGCACACGCACACACACACATACACAACAGAGTGTGTTTATTTTGAAAGCTTATTTTGATGATTAATGATGAAATTAGCGTGCACAGGAGCGTCCATGGCAAGCATATATACACACTTGTTCATAATCTTGCTCGTCTGTGTGTGCACGCACCGCGCTGCGCGCGTGTGTGTATGTGTGTGTGCGTGTAAATAAAACACACACGCACACACACACACATACACCACGGTAATACATCACACATACAAACTATATAATATATATATAGTGTGAGAGTGGGTGAGGGAGGATGTATGTG
>CM060324.1:61984828-61989828 GCA_030674155.1 Stramonita haemastoma | reverse complement strand
GCAGAGGCTACTATAAATGTTTTTGTTCAACAGGTTTTGAGACACAACAATCTCAAATTCTACTGGGAATTGTTCATCAGTTTTGTTTCACATAAAAGTAAGACTATAGTCTTGTATCAACACGAGTGAAATACGTTCAATATATCATACCTTGTTTGAAAAGCATAACTTTACTGTGGATATACATATTAGTTTGAAGACACCTTTGATAATCTCTCAGTTTTAAAGTTTAAGATTAAACTTGTGCATTTATCTTAAATAACGACAACCTCTCTGTCTTTATCTGTCTATCTGTCTCTGTCTGTCTGTCTCTGTCTGTCTGTCTGTCCCTGTCTGTCTCTCTCTCTCTCTCTGGTTTCCTTGTCTAGAACTTCAATGTTATCCATAGTGAGATTTTGCATTTTATGCAACTGTTTGCCCACAGATGAAGCAGCTGGGGTCCAACTTCGTATACGATATTTAATCATGACACCTGTGTGCATTGTGTTAATATAGACATCCGTTCCTACCAGTTTGCAATGTCCTACTTTTCCGAAAGGAGGAACACGTTTAATGTGTGTGTATTTTTTTTGGCGATGGCTTGTACACAGGACTTCTATTACGTATCTCATTTTGTGAGTAAAACCTATTAAAAAAAAATGTAGCAAAAAATGAAAATCACCATGAATCATTATGCAACAAAAACCCACGTAAAATTTTTCGACAAATTTGATTTAAAAAAAATTAAAGACGGAATAGCTCAGTGGTCAAAGCGCTTGCTTTCCCCCAGTCAAGTTAAGCAACGTCGAGCGTGGTTGCCAATTGGATGGGTGACCATTTGCGCGCCTTGGCTACAGTACAGTTCCACAGTTTACCCAGATGTAAATGGGTACCTGCCCTCTTTAGGGTCAGGGAAGGTAAAGCAGCGATGAAGAGGAGATGGGCGCCGCCCTCAATATGCTGGCCCCTAGAGAAGCTGGGGTCTCTCATGCCTCGCTCCTCTACGACAACACAGATTATGGGACACCTTTACCTTGTCATATTATCAGAAACTTTTAACTTACCTTAATCCTCCTTGCGTCCAGGTGGAACAAAGGCGCCAACAAGTCTCCTCCAGCCATCTCTGTCTTGGGCAAACCAGACGATCTCATTCCATGTTTTGCCCATTATTCTCATTTCTTCTTCTATAGTTCTCCTCCATGTACCTAACGGCCTGCCCCTCTTCCTTTTCCCAGGTGGTGCCCATCTGAGTGCAGCATGTGGATGTCGGGTCTTGTCACCTCCATCGTCTTTGTTTCACTCATATCAGAAAACATGATGGAAAATATGTAATATTGTCAACCTGTTGAACTGTATATGAACAGGTTTTTAAAAATGATTTTGGTAGAAGAAAAGCACAAGGCTTTTGATGTGGCACCTAAAACTATGTCTGGTCTGATGTGGACAGCAGGGAAGATACAGTTAACTGTTTATGGGAGTTGACTTTTTTCCTGTATCACTTGTCATTGCTTTGTTGATTGCTGTGAAATTTGAGGCATGAATAATCAGTAACCATTGACAACTTCTAGTAAATACTTTACTGGATGTGTATGTAGCTGGGTTTGTAGTTTTGATTTTTGCTTTGTGCATTTTTTGTTCCTGCTATAGCTAGTGGATCACTTTAAAATCCCTGCCTGTGTCAGGAAAAATAAGTCACCTGTTTATTGATAAAACATGCTATCTACTCCTACCACATGTAATGCACACAAAACGAAACTTACAGAGACGCTGCACCTTCTGTCTGTCTGTCTGTCTGTGTGTCTCTCTCTGATGTAACAGAATGGACATATTTGAAGTCCTATCTCTGCACAAACCTCAGGAACATGGCACAATCAGACAACTTCAGATGTGATCTCTGAAAACAGGTTGCATAAATCCAATTCACCGTGAAAACGAAGTGCTTGTTAAAGAGAGTTTCTGACCACTACCCAAGGAAACAGAGCATCGCACAATTCACAGGTGTGTCTCAAAATAGAAACACAACGCTACGATTGTCGCACTCCGATCACATGGGAGATAATCTACTTACCTCCCCATCACACTGAGAAGTTAAGTGATGAGTAAAGCAGCCGTGTCATAATTATGGACACAGTCACGGTCACTGCCTTTCCTGCTGTGCGTACATGTAAAACGAAAGGTCTATGAACAGAGTCGGTCTTTCCTTTCAGAAGGATGCTGTTCTGTCTGTTCTGATCCACCTTTCGTTAACTTGTATGCTAGCACCAGGCAGTTTAAACACGATTTACGTCTCTGTCTATTCCAGAAAACAGTATTGCCGTTTTTTCCCCTTTTTATATTTATTTCATTCTTTTATATCGAGGATAATGGAATAAGCACTCATGTGCTTTTTTCATCCAGTCCCCGTGTGAATGCAGTTTTTGTAAATATTGTTATCCGTTCCTACCGGCACACAATGACCTACTCCTACGAAAAGCGGAACATGATTTAACGTGTGTGCAAGATGTTCTGCGTTCGTTTGCACACGGGGCCTCGGTTTACAATCTCATCCTAAAGACTTTTGGGGAGAGTAGAGTCGGCACTGATGGTAAGTCCAGGGGAAAAATCCCCTCGAACGGGAATCGAACTCGGGTCGTCAAATTGCTTAAGAACTTTCTTGTTTAGAACTGATGTTTATCGTTTTTGTCATGTTCAATATAAATAGCGTTACAAACGTGCATTAAAAAGACAAGAAACATGGAAGATAATCATGACAATGGAAGATATGCTGTGAGTCAGCACAAACTTACTGCTCAAGTTTACAGTGTTTGTACCAGACTAGCATGAAAGAACACAACACAATTTGTTAAAATACATTACGATTCTATATAGCGCAATGCAATGCAATATAGTACAAAACTCTAAAATACACCCAAATTACTCATTCAGATGAAACTATAAACTGAGGCCTGTGTGAGAACGCACGGAGAACACATTGCGCACTCGTTCAAAACCCGTTCCGCCTTTCGGAACAGCAGACCATTGTGTGTCTGTTGGAGCCGATGACAAAAACAATGCAACAAAAAAACAAAATGTACGTGTTTAGACACCATCCCTGAGGAAAAATCGGGGAGTTGGAGTCTCTAGGGCGGTTTGGGGCTGTATACGGCAACGTTCTAGCGGCTCCTGCGATGGCACTAAAACTATGCGTATAGGCAATTGCCTTTCCAATGGACCATTCCAGAAACGTCGAGAAGATGGGGGGGTCTGCTGCATGGGCAACAGCTCGCCCTCGTACTTACCCAGACTTTGTGCTCTAGAGCCTAGAGCACAACTCCACAGTCTTCAGAGACTGACGGATGCCTACTAGCTATACAATGCATTATAATGCAATGCAGTACAACAGAACTCTTTTCAAATGCTACAATGCAAAACGGTCATTGATTTTGTCAACTATCTGTTAGGACTATAATAATATAAAGTTGACTCCAGTGTGCCAGTATTGAACTCTGCTATAATTGCTATTGTGTTGCTATCTTTTGCTAATGTCATTGATGCCGCCACTTTGTCACTGATGCCGTTATTGATTGACTGTTGTCATTGTGTATATTGTCATATTGATGTTGTTCGTGGCAGTGCTGTTTCCTTACGTGCAACAGGATAAACAACTAACAAAATCTACAACTGGAGTTATGTTGCAAAAGTTGCAAACGTTTTTCGGATGAGACTGTAAACCGAGACCCCGTGTGCAAACGCATGCACACCATCTTGCGCATTCGTTAAATCCTGTTCCGCTTTTTGTAAGAGTAGGCCACTGTGTGCCTGTAGGAACAGATGACATTTACAAAACTGCATACAAACGGGGACTGGATGTATAAAAAAAAAGCACAAGAGTGCTTATTCCATTATCCTCGATATAAAAGAATATTAAAATTAATTTTTAAAAATATAAATTAATAAAAAATGTTGGGTTCCGTTTCTAGCGTCTGTTCAGTTGTAAACAGTGTAAGGAACTCCACAAGAAAGACATGTATTGCATGAACGTTAACAAGGGAGTTAAGTTAGGTTAGCTCAGACACAGATTTTTAGAAATGCTATTATCTGTCATACCTTTAGTGTACTGGGTGTACACACAGACATAGCTACGTACACAGACACAGACACAGACACAGCACACACAGACACACACACACACACACACACACACACACACACACACACACACACATCCCCACAACAAAACTACATATATATATATATATATATATATATATATATATATATATATATATATTCACAAATATATATATATATAATACACACACAAATCACACACAACAACACACACACATCACACACACACACATACACACACACACACACACATATATATATATAATAGAGAGAATGATATAGTAATATATATGATAATATAATAATGATACATACTATAAACGAGGCCCTGTGTGTGAACGCAAGCAGAACATATTGCACACACGTTAAATCCTGTCCCGCTTTTCAAAAGAGTAGGCCATTGTGTGTCGGCGGGAACAGATGACTATGGAACAGGGAAAGTGAGGTGAGGCTCTGCATTGTAACAGCGATTTCTGCTAATACTAATACCAACACTAACTACAGGTAGGACTGGTTGTTTTGCTTTCCACGATTTCAACTCTAACTGGGTAACACTGAAGCAGGTGTAGAGTTGTAATAAATTTATAAATCCAAACGCTTTGAAGTAGGAATAACACTTTTCTTCAACAACGAAAACTATGCTCAAAGTTATTAAAATGATTAATACATTTGGGAATAATATGTAGCCTTGTTATAGCAATGAAATAAAAACATGTAAACTATGTTAGTGTGTTCAAATATCCGGTTGCATGGTACATGTATGTTGTTTAGATACAATTTTGTCCCTTGATCTGATATAAATTCATACGTATCCCTAAAAGGATGACAGAAAATGTACATAAGGAGCCTTAATTTTACAAGTCATTGGGATTTAAAAGGTTTTAATCAGCTAAAGACTGGTGCAAATGACT
>CM060324.1:61972328-61974828 GCA_030674155.1 Stramonita haemastoma | reverse complement strand
GTAGGCACCCATCAGTCTCGGAAACTATGGAGTTGCGCCCTAGTCTTTAGAGCGCAAAGCCTGGGTAAGTAAGTATGGAGGGCAAGCTGTTACCCATGCAGCAGACACCCCCTCTCCACGCCACTTGAATGGTCCATTGGAAAGGCAATTACCGATACGAATGGTTCCAGTACCGTCGCAGGAGCCGCCAGAACGTTGCTATATACAGCCCTGAGCCGCCCTGGGGACTTCAACTCCCTGATTTTTCTTCAGGGATGGTGTCTAAACACGATACCTGTGTACATGCTGTTTCACACGGGTACTGGATGTAAGAAAGCACATGAGTGCTTATTCCATTATCCTCGCACAGCTCTCATTATAAAAGAATTTGAAAAATACAATAAAATTTCCTCTTTACTAACCTACCCCTTCTCTTCACCTACCCACACCATCATACCCCGCCATATCCCTCCCCATATACTTCCTCCCCCCTCCTTACCCCTGCCATACTTCCCCCCTAAACCTCATTCCTCCCCCTTCTCGCCTATCCCCACCATACTCCCCCCCCCCCCCCTGAACCTCCTCCCTACAGCTAACCCACCATACTCCATACTCCGAAACCTCCACCTCTTTACCTACCCCTACCATACTCCACCCCTAAACCTTCTCCCCCTTCCCTACACCTACATTCTTCAGAATTTTGCCAGGGTCAACCCCCTTATTGCCGTGGGTTCTTTTCACTCACTCACTCAGTCCCATGTCCCAAAGGACGTAGGGGGGACATGAGAGAAGACGCAACAGAGATCTTTTTCCATGCTTCACGATCCTGTGTGGCTAGTAGGAGGTGTTGTAGGGGTTGGGCGGTCCAGTCTTTGATGTTGTCAACCCATGATTTCTTTTGGCGGCCTCTTCTTCTCTTGCCCTCGACTGTTCCTTGCAGGATGGTTTTTGCTAGGGTGTTGTGTCTTGTGGTGTGACCAAACCACATCAGCTTTCTCCTCTTTATGGTGGAGAGCAAAGGCTCTTGGGGGCCCACACGTGGGTTCTTTTACATGCGTTAAATAGTGATATGTATCAAACGGGACCTCAGTTTATCGTCTCATCCGAAATACTAGCACCTAGACCACCACTCAGGGTCTAATGAATGGGAAAAAAATTTCGGCCCCAAACGGGGTACAAACCACCGCACACTCCGACCCGGACTTTTTGCTTTCTAGGCGAGGCGCGTTACCACCTGGACCACCGATCCACCTGCATGCACTGTCATTGATTACTACAGTCACACTAAACGTCTGGCATTCCAGTTTTGCAAACTAAAAAATGCAATGTGCTGGAATGTGAAACCATTTGGCTATGTAGGAACGCAGCCCTTCAGCCATGCCTACTAAGGTTCCCACAAATCCGACAAATCTTATTTGTGATGCCCCACCACATAAGGAGTTACATTGCACCAGAGGTCAATTTTTAGTTATTGACATGCTATTAATTTGCAATGAAATGGCTATACAATACAAAAAAAACAGACTGAAAATCGAACAATTGTATCAAAAGCTATTACAAATTGAAATGATAGACTGCAGAAAATGTCAAAATGAAAAATGTACAATTTTAGCATCCTAATATATGGTCAGAATGAGGGTTTCGCTATTTTCAAAGCACGTTTAAAGATAAAAGGAAACAGAACTATGCCTTGATACTTCACTACAAGGTAGAATAAGTGCTACAGTTTTAGAATCGATCAAAATCTCAGAATCAACAACCTCACCCCCACCTGCTTTTAATGACTCCTAGCGGAAAAGTGGATTATGTGCTAAGCGACTCATTTCGTGGTGGAGCGTCACATTTCCACACGGGTTCTGTCTTTCATATACAATAGCCTTTGTGAGGGGGTATTGTTTCCAGAAGTTCGTGTTGTTTTGGGGCTTGGGGCTTGTCTGTCAGCACGTTTTAGCCAGGCTGTATGTTTGTGTACTTATTCGTATTGTGTGTGTGTGCGTGTGTGTGCGCTTGCGTGTGTGAGTACGTTCGAATTTGCTAGGACCATAGATTGCTATTGATTGCTTGTGTGATGTATAGGTTGAATGCAAGTGCTTTGATTTGTTTTTACAAGATATAGCGCTATATAAGTTCCATGTATTATTATTATTATTCGTAGCTAATTACAAGTAAACCATGACACCCCAAGGACAGGAAGTTAGTCCACAAGCATGCTGACTAAGCACACAAACATACAGCCTGGCTAAAACGTGCTGACAGACAAACCTTAAGCCCCAAAACAACACAAACTTCTGGAAACAATACCCCCTCACCTGTCAACAAACTTCTGGAAACAATACTCCCTCACATGTCAACAAACTTCTGGAAACAATACCCCCTCACCTGTCAACAAACTTCTGGAAACAATACCCCCTCACCTGTCAACAAACTTCTGGAAACAATACCCCCTCACCTGTCAACAAACTTCTGGAAACAATACCCCTCACCTGTCAACAAACTTCTGGAAACAATACCCCCTCACCTG
>CM060324.1:61952328-61962328 GCA_030674155.1 Stramonita haemastoma | reverse complement strand
TGCAATAGCAATTTCGAGGTCCAGATAGACAGCAATGGATGAGTTGAGGTGACCTTGAAATGGGGTCATAGACCAGTGTCCATGCGAGCCAGAATACTCCCTTGACCAGTCTACACCTGTGCCTGAAGAAATGTAACTCTCGAAAAGTTCCCCTGTCTCTATCAAAATTCATAAGAGTTGCAGGTATTGTTTGAAATTAGATTTGATGCCTTTAACCAGTGTAGATTGTGTCTTTTACAGACATTTACATAACTGTAAAAAATGTCCTGTAAAAAATATCCTGAGTCTTTAATATTCTTTGTTTATTATTTTGTGAAGAATTCTTGCTTTTCAGTTCCTATTGACATTGACAATAATTTTCTATGTATTGCTGTAAGGTTTTTTTTCTCCTGTTGAACTTGTTTGTTATCCTCCATGCCCCAAAAGGGGTGAAAGGAATTAAATCTTGAATCTTGAAGATAGAGAGAAAGCCCTGCTGCACTGCACTAGTCAATGAACAAAGGACAGTGCAAAGAGCACCACAGCCATGCTCTGTTTTGCCATGTTGCAATATCATGCTCTGTTTTGCCACGTTGCAATACCATGCTCTGTTTTGCCATGTTGCAATATCATGCTCTGTTTTGCCATGTTGCAATACCATGCTCTGTTTTGCCATGTTGCAATACCATGCTCTGTTTTGCCATGTTGCAATACCATGCTCTGTTTTGCCATGTTGCAATACACCACAGCCATGCATGTTGCAATACACCACAGCAACGCTCTGTTTTGCCATGTTGCAATACACCACAGTCATGCTCTGTTTTGCCATGTTGCAATACACCGCAACAACGCTCTGTTTTGCCATGTTGCAATACACCACAGTCATGCTCTGTTTTGCCATGTTGCAAAACACCACAGTCATGTTCAGTTTTGCCATGTTGCAATACGCCATGCTCTGTTTTGCCATGTTGCAATACACCGCAGCCATGCTCTGTTTTGCCATGTTGCAATACACCACAGCAACTCTTGTTTTGCCATGTTGCAATGCACCACAGCCATGCTTTGTTTTGCCATGTTGCAATGCACCACAGCCATGCTTGTTTTGCCATGTTGCAATCAATACATCACAGCCATGCTCTGTCTTGCCATGTTGCAATACACCACAGCCATGCTCACTTTTGCCATGTTGCAATACACCACAGCCATGCTTTGTTTTGCCATGTTGCAATCAATACATCACAGCCATGCTCTGTCTTGCCATGTTGCAATACACCACAGCCATGCTCACTTTTGCCATGTTGCAATACACCCAGCCATGCTCACTTTTGCCATGTTGCAATACACCACAGCCATGCTTTGTTTTGCCATGTTGCAATCAATACATCACAGCCATGCTCTGTCTTGCCATGTTGCAATACACCACAGCCATGCTCACTTTGCCATGTTGCAATACACCACAGCCATGCTCACTTTTGCCATGTTGCAATACACCACAGCCATGCTCACTTTTGCCATGTTGCAATACACCACAGCCATGCTCACTTTTGCCATGTTGCAATACACTACAGCCATGCTCACTTTTGCCATGTTGCAATATCAGGGTCAGCAGTCTACAGAAAACGCATCAATGTTAGGTTGCCATGACCTGCCAGCCAAAGGGGCCTATCACTGCTGCTAGGTAATTTTGGTGATGTTCAGTGATGCATTTTCTGAGACAGCATAGCAAAATACACATTCTAGCAATTCCAGAGCATTTCACAAGGTCTGATTTGTTTTTAAAAAGTGCATCGTTTTGGATATAGACAAATCTACTTGCGTATACAAGTCCATATTTGTAGTATGTTTCAAAGCATTTCTTCAGAGACACTAGTATAAAGCATTTCTTCAGTGACACTAGTCTATAGTTCCACGTGTTTCAACACTCACTACCAATGTTTCTTTTCCCTTGACAACTATAGTGCAATTTTGTTTCTGGTGCAGAAGCTACAGATTGGTGTAACAGAGGTCGCCAATGGGATCACATCTTGCCCAAGCCAGTTTGTGCAAACGACTGGTTCTGTGCCTCTGTAGGAAATGGCACTTGTTCAGAGTTTTTGAGACCAGTCAAAGTCAAGTAAAATATACTGAAGGGCAATTACAATACTGACAGGCATATTATTATGAATCATGATGAAAACACACAAAATAGCTACATTCCATACTTCTTCAAGCTTCAAATAAAAGTATCACAAACACAAATTCATGATTACTTTCCTTTTCCTTGCAGAAACGCTTCACCTGTGAAATAGAATCCAGAATTGTAATGATATTTCAGACCTTAAGTGTTGTGACAAGCATTCTAGACTTTAATGGGAATATGAAACTTTGAAGAGGCATGTAACCATAAATTGAAAGCTCCTCAATGGTTATTGTAGTTGGTCTTATAGAATGTGACAATTTGAACTAGATTTGGCAGACAAAATGTTGAAACATTTCTTAAACTACCCCCCAACCATCTGGAATACGTCAGGAGAGGACAGTCTTCAAGCTATATTGCAGAATGCTTCCCAAAGCTGTGAGGTGATCGTTTGGAGTCAGCAGGAGTTTTTACCTTGGGACAACCCTGACAACATCGTCACTGCAGAATTCGAGGCTATTTCAAGAATAACAAGGAGCTTCATTCTAGTGATCTTGTTTCTGATTGGTGGACCAGGTAACATCATCAACATGGCGGTGTTCTACAAACAGGGCCTGAAGGATCGTGTCAACCTGTGTCTCTTCGCTCTGGCCCTGGCTGATGAACTGTACTTGATCATGGCCATGCTCCATCATGCTGAACAAGTGTACCTGTACTTCGTCCCAAAGGAGGCATACGGACCCATGATAGCATTCGTGGTCAACAACAACCTGACTGGTTTGATAGGGGCCACTTATGTATCGCTAGTTTTGTCAGCCATCATTGCCAGCGAGAGATGTCTCTATGTTCTGTATCCACTCAAATTCCAGGCACTGATGAACACTAGAACTATGGCTGTTATCATTATCATTGTGTACATCGTCATATTGGGCTTATATTTCATCGTGGCTCTTCGATATCTAGTGGCATGCATGTATGTTCCGCTTTCAGGTGTTGTTATCAAGACCATACTTAATGGAGAGTTCTACAAAAACCACAGACAAATAATTGACTATCTCGATGGTTTCGTGTTTGGTGTTGGCCTACCGACAGTGGCAGTGGTGATAGTACTTACAGCAACCATAGCTACTGTAGTAAAACTTCGGCAGATTGTGACATGGCGTGCTGACACAACAACATCACTCTCTTCCCGTGAAGTGGCCCTGACCAAAATGCTGGTAGCAAATTCCATTCTGTTCCTGATTTGTGTTTTCCCCAGTAATTGCATTCTTCGCTTCAGCTGGCTGCTTTTGCCAGAGATAAATTCTGGACGACGCCATCATAACTTCTATCTATCAACAATATGGTTCCTTGAAAGTCTCACCTACTTCAATTCCAGCCTAAACATCGTTGTCTACTATGTCATGGGATCTCGGTATAGAGACACCTGCAAATCTTTGTTTGTAAAAAAGAGATTAACAGTGAAACAGTGAAGCAGACAACATCTCACCTGATTATTTATTCATATCTAGTGTATTCAGTTGTCTTTTTTTTTTTATCAAATTTTGCCCTTCAGAGCATAACACATGTTTTGATCACCTTTGAACTGTCTCTTTTGTTTAATATATTTATTGAGAGAAAGCCTCTATGTCTGATTGTCTATCAGTATGTTTGCAGTGGTAAGAAACTCGCATAGACCATGGCAGCAGAGTCTTCAGAGGAGAACCCCCCCTCAAACAAGTGTTTCGGGCCTTTAATCTTCCTTACACTCTAGGGAGGCCGGCCCACATCCAGTTCATGACTCTGGATGTCTCTCTGCTGCCCCTTTATGTATGTTTGCATGTTATTGTTTCTTTTTTAATGATTTGTCTTTGCTTTGTTTCCAGGGGAAATTTAAAAGTCTAGTCTGTTCGCATTCCTACACACACTGCTTTTTTCCCAGCTTGGGCATAGCCCTATTTTTTTCTTAAGATTTTAGATTCTGCTTGCTTGAGTTTTGTCATCTCGGAGTAGGGAATGATATTTGTTTCAACACATAGTAGCGTTCAGACATGTTATTCTTTTTATCATTAATGTTCCACCTGGTAGAACTATCAAATATTTCAACATGTGATAGTTCCACTAAAGCCTCCCAGGTTCTGAGTCACAACTAATTTTTTGTTTATGTTGAAATTAAATCCCCCTATCTTTAAGCAACAAAGTCCGGTTTGTGCCGGTTGTTAGTAGCCTGTGAGAAACAGAGTAGCAAATGAAAGCATTATGCTATAGCATTTCTTTTTTACCCTTACATTCTAAACTACCTTCTTTTCAGTCATTCCCAACAGCACAATCAGTATGATAACTAGCTGCCTGTGTCCTTGTCTCCGTGGAAGTTGCCATGATTCTTTCCCATATTTAGCAACACATCTTTATTTACTAGTATGCGTGATGGTATTCACCAAAGACTGGAATAGGCACACCGTGCTCCTATGCTAAGCCCTAAACCATGGGTGGTTGTAGGGTACTGCACTGAGCAGAACAAAGGAATATCCATTGGTAACAACCATCATGACGTAATGGTAAGCGCCTTAGGTTAGGGCTAGAAGGTCGCAGGTTTGAATCCCATAAGACTCGAAGGATTTTTTTTTTTTTTTTGGGGGGGGGGGGGGGGGATACCGGCTGGCACCTACCCAGAGAGATTATGCTGCGACCTCAGTGGGAAGACTGGGACCACACAGTTGAGCTTCAACCATTTTTCAGACTCACATTCGAAAGTGTTGCTCAAATTGCAAGGCAAACACTGTGGGTGTCTGTATCTGTTGGCTCAATTTATGCCAGATAAATTAAGACAGTAAGAGTGGAGTACAACCCTGTCAAGTAGTCTCAAAACAAATGTACTTTTGTAGCAGTATCATTATATCATCTTCATTATCTCTGATCATCATGCAATAAAAAATTGCTTTTGATTTGGAGCCTCCAGCTGCTTTGGTGTCGTAGTGACATCACATTCAGTTTCCTCATACACTTCTGTGCCTGTGGTGAGGTCATGTCAAAGGTCGTGGGGTTGAAGGCTTTACAGGGGACGGTCCTTGGAGAAACACTGTGGCGGCTGCAACCTCAGGTGGGAAAATCGCTTAGTCTGGCTCTACAACTGAGCTGATACTGTGGTTAATAGGGGAAGGGGTGTTGTAGGTGGTGTCCTGCGTATGTTAGCTCAGGTCAGGCATCACAACATCACCAAAGAGACCCAGAGCAATGCAGGGTCACTATGTCTGGTGGCCCCACATTGTCTGAGACTGATGCGCTCCATGTGGACTTCCGACCCTCAGTATGTGACATAACCAATCTGGGTACGTCTGTGACGAGGAGATTTGAGATGAAGGTTCATAGGAACAGTGGTACAGAAACGTCAAAGAAGATGTGACAGTGAAGCAAAAGGTTCCCCATTGGTAGCAATGATGTGCCAATGTAGGCCTCACAAAACCTCTTTCCATTGATGTTGTCTGCCCTGCTTCATTTCTGTCTGCTTCATTTTCTATACATCACTATATAATGCTGTCCAAGATCCGCTCTGTTCAGTCCTATGACATAATGAAACTTCATAGTTTTCCTTATTTGCTATTTGAGGAAGATTTCAGATACATCTGTCATCTTTCTGATGATGCTCTGCAGTCCATCTTTTATCCTAATTTCTAGAAAGCAGATGCCAAGAATGTTTGTATCACTTGGCCTTTCCAAGATGTTAACCTTCTCTGTGGTTCTGCTGTTAACTTGATGGAGCTTCAGTCTATTTCACATCTCGACATATTTATTATTATTTTTTATCTATTTATCTTTCATGTTGAGATAATGGAATAAGTACTTATGTCTTTTTTCATCCAGTCCCCGTGTGTACGCAGTTTTGTAAATCTCGTCATTCCCACCGGCACACAATGGCATACTTACGAAAAGCAAACAGGATTTCACATGTGCGCAAGATGTTCTGCGTGCGTTCGCACACAGGGCCTCGTTTACAGTCTCATCCGAATGACTCTTGGGGAGAGTGGAGTCAGCACATGATCTTAACTCTAGGGGAAAAATCCCTCGGACAGGAAATCGAACTCGGGGTCGTCAAATTGCGAGGCAATGCTCTGGTCACTAGGCTATCCATCCTTCAAAAACATAACCGTGATATGCTCAATTGGCCTTCGAAAAATGTATATATTGTTCCATACTGACTAGACATATATGTATCAAAGTAAAATTTATAAAAATATTTTCAGGGCTTACAAACATCTGCCCAAAGATCTCCCAATTTTTGCGATTTGTCTCAAAGTAAAGCAAGAAATACTGAACGAAAATTGCAAAAATAATTTTTGACATACATACAGGCTTACCTCAACAAGTTGTAACTATCCATCAACTAAACCACAGGAAAAAAAATCACATATACTTCACACAAGGGGATGTTTCGTGATGCCCAGGAATCACTTTCAAGGAAGATTTGTCAATGCTGCCTCTTTCAGCAAGTTCCTCTTCTTTGTCACCATCTTCACCACGAAAAATCGCCAACTCATGGAGAAGCAGGCACACAAAGCAACTGACAGTTCAAGGGAGGTAACTCATTTGAAAGGAGACTGACTCAGCTAGCAGGCGAGTAAATTACCTTGAATTGAACATGGTCAAGTGATGAAGTGATTTCAATAGGATCTCCAAATATAAAACACAGAGAATTTTTTTTTTTTCTCTTACTCATATTTGGGATTTTTTGTGCAACATAGATTTAAGCATAGTTTCTTTTTGCTTGAAAAGGCCAGAGAAATATAAAATATACTTGTGAATGCGTTTGGCAATTCTACATTTTGACAAGTATCTCGCTCTAAAGTACCACGGCGGGTAACGCTTCAATCACTGCCAAAACCTCAGACCTCATCCAGGTGCCAAAACTCAAGTGAGGTCAGGTAAACTTGGCATCCTGTGCATTTCTTCTAGTATTGTTTGAAAAAGGCAGAACAGAGAGAGAAATGGAGGAAAAGACATTATCTGTCTTGTGTGTCAGTATCCTCCAAAACTCGTTCTGTACAGATGTTAAAATGATTCGGTTAAAGGCAGTGACCTTGTCTAACTCCACTTTGGACTAAAAATTGAAGCTCAGCTCTTAATAATCAAATTAATTAAACAATTACTGTTTAACTCAGCGTGCAGCCTTGTATCAATTGAGGAAAATCGCAGAGCGGCCCTGAGGAGAGGCGAATGAGGAGGAAAAAACCGCGTCCCCCTACATCAACCCCAGAAATCGACTTTCCCGTGCAGCCGCTGCGGCCGGTTTGTTTGTCACGCATTGGACTGAACAGCCACAAGCGAGCCTGCACCAGACGTGGACAGTGCCCTTAATCTTCGTTCGTGAAGCCAAGCCATGAGCCTTGTATGCCCTTGTTTAGTGGGGAGATACAGGTTTGAGAGGATATGTGCGGAAAAAATGAATCACGGGGTATCATCTCTGACCTGTTTGTTATGTTTTCGTTTTTGCTTTCCTCTCTTTTTATTTAAAGAAGTTGAACCTTGCTTGGGCGGCATATAAGGCTGATTGTGCGGTAATTCTGGCACTGCTGAAGATTTCCTTTGATGGGGAGGGTGATGATGAGTGACTGTGTCCATGGTGTTGGCCATCTTCTGTCTGCCAGATCTTGTTGCATATCTTTTGTAGATCTGTGCTTGTGGTGATATTGAGGACTTCTGGATCTCCTGTGGTTTTGTAGTTATACATGTCGCAGCATAAAAACCCTCTTAACTGTTTATCTTGACAATGAAAATATGATAACAGGATCACCGTCCTAAAGAATAATACTAAACTGATAATCATGTTGCAGTTGCTGCTGTTGTGTGTTCCACAGCTTAACACTCTAGGGGTCACCTAGAATGTGCACTCTGACTCACTCATCCCACCTGGGAATCAATATGTGAATGAAAGTGCACACTGAATGAGAAATTTGCATGTGTGAAAGTTTTAAAGTACTTTGCAGCCATACTCCGACTTCAGAGAATTTGTTCTCCTTAAAAGGAGAGTGTAGGTTGTTATGCTAAGAGCTTGTCATGGCAAAAGGCAATCTGAACACAGCATTGTACAACATAGCATTTGAGTGTAGGACTTGGCAAACAGCTGACTTCAATAACTGACACAACAACTTTTGACCTGAGCCAACTTATAACAATATGATAAAATTACTACTACTACTACTACTACTACTACTAACTACTACTACTACTACTACACTACTACTACTACTACTACTACTACTAACTACTACTACTACTACTACTACTAGCTACGCTGCTACTGCTGCTGCTGCTGCTGCTGCTGCTGCTGCTGCTGCTACTACTACTACTACTACTTCTACTACTACTACTACTGCTGCTGCTGCTGCTGTTGCTGCTGCTGCTGCTGCTGCTGCTGCTGCTGCTACTGCTGCTACTGCTGCTACTACTACTACTCTATAGAAGAAGAGAAGAAGAAGAAGAAGAAGAGAAGAAGAAGAAGAAGAAAGAAGAAGAAAGAAGAAGAGAAGAAAAGAAAAAAAGAAGAAGAAGAAGAAGAAAAAGAATAGTAACAATAAATGGTAGTACATCAACAATAACATCAATTACTACTACTACTACTACTACTACTACTACTACTACTACTACTACTACTACTACTACTACTACTACTACTACTACCACCACTACTACTAAGAATAATAACGATAATGATAATAATAATAACAACAATAATTCAGCGCATGGCAGCATTTGTCAGGTCCTCGGGAGTTGCTTGTGAGCGTTCGACGACGAGAAGAAGAAATAGATGTAGGGATGTACCCAAACAATGAACAGAGGAGACTGGATAGCCTAATGATCAGAACATTGCGCTCGTAATTTGACGACCGAGGTTCGATTCCCGTTCGAGGGGATTTTTCCCCTGTAGTTAACATCAGTGCAGTCTCCACTCTCCCCAAAAGTCCTTTGGGTGAGATTATAAACCGAGCCCCTGTGTGCGGATGCACGCAGAACATACTGCGCACACGTTAAATTATGTTCCGCATTTTGTAAGAGTAGGCCTTTGTGTGCCGGTTGCAACAGATGACATCTTTGTTTATTCCATTATCCTCGATATAACATAATAAAGATAAATAAAAAAAGATAATAAAATAAAAAGAATAAAACAGTGTATATAGAAATGTTCATTAACTCCGCTTTTGCCCTCCCCCCACTCCCTCTCCTTCTGACAAATGCAAAGAACACATAGACAGGAAGAAAACACATGAAAAGGAGGCGAGCCTGTCAACATATTCACAATGTACACGCTTCCTTTCTCACTATGTAGAACAATGGACCATTCCAGTGGCGTGAGAGGGAGGATCTGCTGCATGGGTAACACCTTGCCCTCCATACTTACCTACCCAGGCTTTGCGCTCTAAAGACTAGAGCGCAACTCCATAGTCTTCCGAGACTGATGGGTGCCTACTACTACTATGTAAAACAAAAGAAACAGTTTTAAAAAAGTTGCACTATATAGGTTACATAAATCATGCATTTTGATCAATACTGTTGAGTACACTTTTTCTTATTGTCTGCTTCACTGTTTGACTGGCAATCTCTTTTTCACAAACAGAGCTTTACAGGTGTCCCTGTAGCGAGATCCCATAAGATAGTACACGATAATATTCAAGCTGGAGTTGATGAAGTAAGACTCTCGATAAACCATATCGTTGTCAGGTAGAAATTATGATGGCGTCGTCCAGAATTCATCTCTGGAAAATACAACCAACTGAAGCGAAGAACAGAATGAGGGAGAACACAGGCTATGAACAGAATGGAATTACCCACCAGCATTTTGGTCAGGGCCACTTCACGCGGAGAGAGTGACGAGGTTGTATCAGCACGCCATGTCACAATCTGCCGAAGTTTTACCACAGTGATTATTGTTGC
>CM060324.1:61942328-61944828 GCA_030674155.1 Stramonita haemastoma | reverse complement strand
AGAGAAAGACAGAGACAGAGACAGAGACAGATAGACAGACAGACAGACAGACAAAGAGACAGAGACAGAGAGAGATTCTGAAGTAGTTGGAATCTTTTGCATGTAGAGAATCGTACGACAGTGAAGTAACAACAAACGTTCAGGAAAATAACATTTACATCAATAACAAAAAGTCTATAGCATTACACTCAATGGATCGCAACACACTATCACACATCTCTCTCTCAGTCCCATGTCCCAAAGGACGTAGGGGGGACATGAGAGAAGACGCAACAGAGATCTTTTTCCATGCTTCACGATCCTGTGTGGCTAGTAGGAGGTGTTGTAGGGGTTGGGCGGTCCAGTCTTTGATGTTGTCAACCCATGATTTCTTTTGGCGGCCTCTTCTTCTCTTGCCCTCGACTGTTCCTTGCAGGATGGTTTTTGCTAGGGTGTTGTGTCTTGTGGTGTGACCAAACCACATCAGCTTTCTCCTCTTTATGGTGGAGAGCAAAGGCTCTTGGGGGCCCACACGCTTTTTGATTTCTTCTTTCACATAGTTATTGGTCTTGTGTTCTTTGTATGATATTTTGAGAAGTCTTCTGTGGCACTTGTTCTCGAATGCTTGGATTCTCCTCTCTAACTCTGCTGTCAGAGTCCATGATTCACAGCCATATAGGAGGATAGATATCACGAGGGATTTGTAAAGGTGGTATTTGGTGCCGAAGCTGATGTTGTTGCTTCTGATGATCTTCTCGAGTCTGACTAGAGCAGATGTTGCTGTTGCAATGCGAGCTTTCACTTCATTGTTTGATGTGCCATCTTTTGTTAGGATGGAGCCTAAGTATTTAAATTGGCTCACCTCTTCTAGTGTTTCTCCATTCATCTTTATTTCCGTGATGTCATTACTTGCGCTGTTGACCATGATCTTTGATTTCTCTGTACTGACCTCCATGCCGTATGCGCTCGCTCGATCTGTTAAATTGTCTGTGAGGATTTGCAGTTCTTGTTTGCTGCTGCCCATGAGGTCAATGTCATCTGCAAATCTGAGGTTGCAAAGGGGTCTTCCACCAATGGAGATGGAAGTGTGGTGGTTTTGCAGTGTCTCTGTCATGATGTTTTCGAGGAAGAGGTTGAAGAGTACAGGTGAGAGAAGGCAGCCCTGGCGAACCCCAACCGTGGTCTTGAAGAACTCGCCCACGTGGTTGTTCATGAAAACTGCACTTTTTGCGTTCTCGTACAGAGCCTTGATGACTTCAATTAGGCAGCTGTCAATGTTGAAGTGCCTGAGTACTTGCCAGAGGCCGTCATGCCATACCCTGTCAAAGGCCTTTTTGAAGTCTATGAAATTGTGGTACAAGTCTTTTTGGTGTTGGAGATGCTTCTCTATCAGAATTCTCAGATTGAAAATTTGTTCCATTGTGCTGCGTTTTGGTCTAAAGCCCGCTTGTTCTTCTGCCAGGAGTTTTTCTGCTTGGTTTTTCAGTCTGTTGAGGACTACCTGCAGCATGATCTTGCTAGGATGACTTATGAGACTGATGGTTCTGTAGTTCTGGCATTTCTTGAGGTTTCCTTTCTTTGGCAGGGGTATTACAAGAGACTGTGTCCATTCTTTTGGCCATTCTTTGGTGTCGTGGATCTTCTGACAAAGTTCTGTGAATCGCCTTGCTGTTTCATTCCCTCCATTTTTTATGAGTTCAGCTGGGATGTTATCAATTCCAGGGGACTTCCCCTTCTTCAATTGTTTAATAGCTGCATCTACTTCACACCTTAGTATTGGTGGGTCTTTATCTTGGTGTTCAGGGGGTTTGTCAGAAACTATGTTGGTATCTGGGCGTAGTGGGTAGTTGTACAATCCCTCACAGTATTCTGTCCAGCGTTGGAGGATGGCATTGTTTTCCGTTAAAAGATTTCCTTCTTTGTCTTCAATAACAGAGGCTTTAGGCTGTGTGGTTTTCGTTAGTGCTTTCAAAGTGTCGTAAGCTGTTTTGCTGTTTCCCTTGGTCATTCCAGCTTCGATGTTGTTGCATTGTTCTTCTATCCACCCTTCTTTGGCTTCTCTCATCTTTTTCCTCACTTCTCTGTGGCTATCCATGTACTTCTTGTAAGCTTCTTGACTTGTGAACTTTTGTTTCTTAAGTTCTCTTCTTTTGTCGCAGAGGTCAAGAACCTCATTTGTCACCCAGGGTTGTTTCTTTGTTCTGCTTCTTCCTAATGCTTCCTCTGCTGCTGTCGTTAGCACTTCTTTGATGTTGTTGGCCAATGTGTCCACATCATTGTCGATGGCTGTGAGTGCGGCGAACTTTCCTCCTATGTTGGCTTGGAAGATCTCAACCACTGTTGGGTCTTTGAGCTTTTCCAGGTCGAATCTTATGCGTGGGCTTTTTGGCTGTTGTTTTGCTTTCAGTTTCAGTCTGATGGTGGTAAGTACAAGGTCGTGGTCACTGCCAATGTCAGCTCCTGGGAATGTTCTTGTGTTTGCCTTGTTTATGCTGGATTTGAATCTTTGGGGTGACAGAAT
>CM060324.1:61904828-61937328 GCA_030674155.1 Stramonita haemastoma | reverse complement strand
GGATAAGCACTTGTGTGCTATTTTTTTACATCCAGTCTCTGTGTGTATGCAGTTTTGTAAATCTTGTCATCTCTTCCCACCGGCACACGATGGCCTACTCTTACGAAAAGCGGAACAGGATTTAACGTGTACGCAAGATGTTCTGCTTGCGATCGCACACGGGACCTCGGTTTATAGTCTCATCCGAAGGACTTTTGAGAGAGAGTGGAGTCAGCACTGATGTTAACTCCAGGAGAAAAATCTCCTCGACAAGGAATCGAACCCGGGTCTTCAAATTGCTAGCGCAATTTACTGACCACTAGGCTATCCGTCCCTCTTTCATCCATGTTGCTGCTGACGTCTTGTCAGTGTGAGGGCTGTCCCTTCATCCACCGTCACCCCCTCTGTGTCTGTGGGAGTGACATGGAAATGGACAGCTCCACACTGCATCAACAACTTTCATAGATTTTGGCAGTACCTCAGTTCCTCTGTCCTCCTCTGTGAAATATCGAGGCGTTGTTATTGATGACACACTTTCGATGCAAAAATTCATCACCCAGACCTGTCAGTCCTGCAACTATCAGTTACGGCGTATTAGTGCAGTTCGTAAGTATCTGTCTACTGATGCAACATCCAAGCTTGTAACATCTCTCATTCTTTCTCGACTGGACTACTGTAATTCACTGTTGGCTGGTCTACCAGCATCATCTGTCCACTCTCTTTAACGTATTTAAAACTCTGCAGCTCGGTTTGTCCTAAGAAAGAAGAAATCCGAACATATAACTCCACTCTCGCGATCTCTTCACTGGCTACCTGTTACACAAAGAGTGAAATACAAGATCACTACCCTCTGCTACAAATGTCTACACAAGACTGCACCTTCTTATCTCTGTGACTGTTTTCAACTGTACACTCCTTCTCGATCCCTCCGTTCTGCTGCAGATACTATGTGCTTAAAAAATACCAAGGTTCAAACAGTCCAGTGTCGGCCGTCGTTCTGGTCCATCTATCTGGAATGACCTCCCTCTGTCCCTTCGCCAAATCCCTTTGTTTGACAGTTTCAAATCCAATCTAAAGACACACTTATTTCCTACCTAGGATCTTCCTCCATCATCACACCTCACATAATTATGACCCTATTTTCATTCAGTCTCCTCCATCCATCACTGTGCGTTATCTTGTGCGGTGTGTGTGTGTGTGTGTGTGTGTGTGTGTGTGTGTGTGTGTGTGTGTGTGTGTGTGCGTGCGTGTGTGTGTATGTGTGTGTGTGTGTGTGTGTGTGTGTGTGTCTGTGTCTGTGTGTCTGTGTGTCTGTGTGTCTGTGTGTCTGTGTGTGTGTGTGTGTGTGTGTGTGTGTGTGTGTGTGTGCGTGTGTGTGTGTGTGTGTGTGTGTGTGTGTGTGTGTGTGTGTAGGTGTGTGTCGGGGTGTGTGGGTGTGTGGGTGGGTGGGGGTGTTTGTTTGCAATTGTGTAAATACATAATCTGTTAATTCATCTGTGAATGGTTTCATGCGTGTGACTGATTTGAATGCAAGCGCTTTGATTGGTTTGCAGTACAAGATTTAGCGCTATATAAATTCCATGTATTATTATTGTTAGTACTATTATTATTATCATTATCATTATCATTATTATCATTATTATTATTATTATTATTATTATTATTATTATTATTATTATTATTATTATTATTATTATTATTATTATCGTTATTATTATTATTATTATTATTATTATTATTATTATTATTATTATTATTATTGTTGTTGTTGTTGTTGTTGTTGTTGTTGTTGTTGTTGTTGTTGTTGTTATTATTATTATTATTATTATTATTATTATTATTATTATTATTATTATTATTATTATTATTATTATTATTATTATTATTATTATCAACCGCATTGCTGCATTGATCATGGAGTTGGGCCTTTAAAGGTAAAAGTAAAGGTCGTCCATAACCTATGTGGTCGTAGGGAGCCAGGCATCAGATACCTCAGCTTTTATTGGGGCAAGCATGTTGAGAGCGGCGCCCATCTCCTCTCCCTCGTTGCTTCACCTTCCCTGACCCTAAAGAGGTCAGGTACCCATTTACAGCTGGGTGGACTAGGGGACTGTACTGAAGCCAAGGTGCGAAAACGGTCACCCATCCAGGGGGTAACCACGCTCCATGCTGCTTAACCTTAGCTTGGGGAAAGTGAGTGCTCTGACCACTGAGCTATCCCGTCCCCAGTTTGGCCTTTATCAGGACATAGCTTTGAGCTCTGTAGTCTGCTGTCTGAAGTGTTTGTTCTGTATGCTTCCAGCTGAAGCTTGTAAGGGACTTTTAAAAAAAACACATTTTTATTCAATTTTGCATGTTTTATATTAAAGAAATAAAATGACATGATACATGAGATAAAATGTTGGATATTAATGGATTATGAAAATACAACAGAACATTATCTTGCAAAAAGTATATCAATATCAATCAAAAAAGAAAAAGAATAATGATAATATTCAAAATAGATTAAGGACATTGATAGAAAGAAAAACCTGAAACCCGCACACAGACATATAACATTAATGTAAAAAAAAAAAAAAAGAATAATGAATACATAAAAGTCAGAATACTAAACAAAAAATAAGGGGGGAAAATAAAGGGCCCCAAAAAATAAGGGCCCTTCTCTCCACACCCAGCAACAGATGCAGGAAAAGACCAACATCGTTGTGGAGAACTCAGCTAGACTGGGCCTCAACATCAACAGAGGAAAGAGCAAGGTACTCAAGACAAATGCAGCCAATGCAACACCCATCACAGTCAAAGGAGAAGCGCTGGAAGAGGTGGAAAGCTTCACATACCTCGGCAGCATCGTGGACACACAGGGAGGAACGGACGCAGACGTCAGAACCCGCATCGGTAAAGCAAGGGCAGCCTTCAAGCAGCTCAGAAACGTCTGGGGATCAAGCGACATCAGCATCGCCACCAAGACCAGGCTCTTCAACACCATCATCAAGCCAATACTAATGTATGGATACTACTGTGTGGAGCAGAGACCTGGAGAAACACCGTCACCACCAAGAAGAGAACCCAGGTCTTCATCAACACCTGCCTCAGGAAGATCTTCAAGATCCACTGGCCAGACAAGATCAGTAATGAAGAATTATGGCAAAGAACCAGACAACATCCTGTTGAGAAAGAAATCCTACAGAGACGTTGGCGATGGATAGGACACACCCTACGGAAACCTGTATTCAGCATCACAAGACAAGTTCTCACCTGGAATCCACAAGGGAAAAGAAAGAGAGGGCGGCCTAGAAATACCTGGCGCCGGGATCTGGATGCAGATGCGAAAAAGATGGGCAAGACGTGGGGACAACTGGAACGCCTAGCCCAGGACCGAGATGCCTGGAGACAGCTGGTTGGCGGCCTATGCCCCAGAAGGGACCACAGGCAGACATGAAATGACATGAAGGGGAAAAAACTAGAAAAGAAAATTAGAACCACTATTAACAAAAAAACTTAACGTGCAAATGACATCATCAAGGCCAGATAAACATGTGTAGAGTATCTCTCAAGGCGAGTGACTTTTTCCCCCTATTCTTCCAAGGGGATGTCTCCTATCATATTGTGTCCTCATTAACAGCAGCTACGACACCTCTATAAGTGGTAGGCCCTAATTTTAATGCCGCGTGGAAATTTGCGGATTTATAAACGCAATATATTTTTTTCGGTTTCATATGTAAGGGACTTTGTTGTTGAATAGGGCGATGAAAAGTTCGTTTCTGGTGTGTTCTCTTGTTCCAAAGTTAAAGGCTTCAGCCAGATCATGCAGTACTCCCAGAAACGGCTTTACAGTTCCCCAAACTGTTGCTCCCTACTGTAAAATGTTCGCCCTCTAATGAATGATATTTCATTTGGGAATAAAATGTGCATCGAATTTCCCCGGAAACTATGTCAAAATTACTCCTTTGATCTGGTTACCTTCGTCCCATAGCTGGAATATCAAAACTGAGAAAATCCTACTAACCTCATTTTTTATGGTAGACTTGAGACAGCTGATCTGAACATAGTAGCACATTATCTAAAAGAAACAATGTCCGTATTAGCCACATGGTTGGTGCAGAAAAGTCGAAACTCGCGTGTAGGCTTTTTTGCCATGTCCATTGAAACAAGGTGAAGTTTAACAAAAGAAACATTATAAGATGACTCTGTACACGATGCAAAGCTTATGGTGGCTTAAATTTTTATGTTTGAAGACAGAATCTAGAAGTTAACTTCTCACACACTCAAAGACACCATGTTGGGAATTATATGTGATGGGGCGGTAATTAGATTACTTCCCATGCAATCGGAGAGCGCAACAGTCACAGTGTCGTGTTTCTATTTTGGGACACCCCTGCGAATTTTGCGACGTTCTGTTTTGATGGCTGGTGGCTGAAAACCTTGTGGTACATACATTTTCCCCTTTGTGGTAATTCTTTACCTTATTCTTTTATTCTTTCACAACGAGGAAAATGGAATAAGTACTCGTGCGCTTTTTTACATCCTGTACCCGTGTGTGTGCAGTTTTGTAAATGTCATCTGTTCCCACCGGCACACAATGGCCTACTCTTACGAAAAGCGGAACAGGATTTAACATGTGCGTAAGATGTTCTGTGTGCGTTCGCACACGGGGCCTCGGTTTATAATCTCATCCGAAGGACTTTTGGGGAGAGTGGAGTCAGGACTGATGCTAACTCCAGGAGAAAAATCTCCGCGACTGGGAATCGAACCTGGCTCGTCAAATTGCGAGCGCAATGTTCTGACCACTAGGCTATCCGTTCCCCTTAGCCAGGATCAGTCTATCTTCAATGCACTGCCTTAATTAAGAAATCCCTGCAGTGTTCATCAATTCTCACTGTAAAGGGAAAAGCTAAGTCAAGTTAATGGTTGACATGAGGCTGACAGACAGCTGTCAGTTTCCCCCACCTTAATAATAATAATAATAATAATAATAATAATAATAATAATAATAATAATAATAATAATAATAATAATAATAATAATGATGATGATGGTGATAGTGATGGTGGTGGTGGTGATGGTGACGATGACGATGACGATGGCGGTGGTGGTGGTGGTGGTGGTGATGATGATAATGATAATGATAATAATAACAACAACAATAACAATAGCAATAGCAATAGCAATCGCAATAACAATAATAATGATGATGATGATGATGATGATGTGATGATGATGATGATGATGATGATGATGATGATGATAATAATAATAATAGTAGTAATAATAATAATAATAATAATAATAATAATAATAATAATAATAATAATAATAATAATAATAATAATAATGGGATTTATATAACACTGAATCTATTAGAGTACACAAATCAAAGCGCTTCAGCTTCTCTCAGCTGCTATCCACATCACCCCAGCCCAGCTGGGGCCAGCTGGTGCTAATTATGGCATGAACTGACCACACTGGGACTGGGTAAATGGAGTTGGAGTGATACTAACTATAGCACTCTTGACTGAGTGATGTTGGATTTGTGCACAGCTGACATGCATCTGGTTCATCTTGTTTTTGATAATATCAGAAAAAAATGTAGATTTCTTATTGTGTCATTCCGTTAACTGTATTGATATTGAAGAATGGTATATACTACTGCATTTCAAACACTATCCAGGTGTAGAGCTGTCGTGTGATTTAGAAAATCTGCTGTCTCACGGATCATCTTTACAAACGGCATCTAGACTGAAATATCTACTGTAGGTCACCAGGTAAAGCTAATCACAGAATAACAAATGACAAAGTTAAAAGCATACACGCCCTGTCAAACTGTGCTTGGTTTTATCCATTTCAGATTCCAACGTGACATTTGTCTACTCTTTGAAGCGTCTGAGATCAAAGTGTTGCCATTTCCAAAATTTTACTGAAGCAGATAATGATACAATAGTTAGCTCTTCAGTTTAATGTCTAGAAAATTTTTTTTTTTATTCTTTTACATCGAGGATAATTCAATAAGCACTCATATGTTTTTTTACATCCAGTCCCCGTGTGTATGTAATTTTCTAAATCTTGTCATCTGTTCCCACCGGCACACAATGGTCTACTCTTACGAAAAGCGGAACAGGATTTAATGTGTGCGCAAGATGTTCTGCGTGCGTTCGCACACGGGGCCTCGGTTTATAATCTCATCCGAAAGACTTTTGGGGAGAGTGGAGTCAGCACTGATGGAAGTTGACAGCAAGAAAAGGATCAAGGCAGAAACAAAGAGAGGGATAGACAAGAAGAAATTTCTAGAACATAATTTCCAGAAGGTGGGAATGGTGTTTATACTGTCTGGTCCCTGGAACCCCATGGGGACAAAATAATAGTTACTGCAGACCATTCAACTTCCAGAACAAGAAATAAGCACAACATACAGCATTGATAAGCACAACGTACAACATTTGCTGTTACAATGATACTTCAAGTCAATCTGTCACTGCTCAGCAGCACACCACATTGGCAACGACTGTGCTTCAATACAAGTAGCATAATATTATTTAATCATTACAGTACGTAGAAGTTGTCTGCTTCACTTTCACTGCGTATTACAGTAAAGGCTGCTCACTGTTTCACGGCGTAGTTACAGTAAGAGGTTGTCTGCTTCACTGTTTCACTGTGGTTATAATGTAGAAGTGTCTGCTTCACTGTTCACTGGCGCTTTCTCGGAACAAAGATTTGAACGTTTCCCTGTACCGCGATCCCATGACATAGTAGACAACGATGTTCAGGCTGGAGTTGATGTAGGTGAAAATCTCAAGGCACCAAAGCGAGGTCAGATAAAAATTATGATTACGACGTCCGGAATTGATTTCCGGGAAATACAACCAGCTGATACGAAGAATAAATATTGGGAAAAACACAGACCAAGAACAGAATGGAATTAGCCACCAGCATTTTGGTCAGCGCCACTTCACGTGGAGAGAGGGCAGAGCTTGAATCTGCACGCCATGTCACGATCTTGCGAAGTTTCACCACAGTGATTATTGTTGTTGTCAGTACCACACCTACGCAGCTAATGGTAAGCCAACGCCATAAACGAAACCGTCTAGATAGTCAATTAATTCTCGGTGATATTCGTAAAGTTCTCCATTAAGTAGGGTCTTGATAACGACACCTGACAGCGGAACATACATGCAGGCCACAAGAAATCGAAGACAACAAAAAAGTGTAGTCCTAGTACCACAGTGTAGACCAAACCAACGATCACAGCCATGGTTCGTGTGCTGATCATCACATGGAATTTGAGAGGGTAGAGGACACAGAGGCATCTCTCACTGGCGATGATGGCGGACAAGGCCATTGACACATAGGTGGAGCCCAGCAACCCTGTAAAATAATTGTTTACCATGAACGCAAACATGGGGCCGTATGTGTCTTTGGGAGTAAAATACAAGTACACCTGTTCAGCTGATGAAGCATCGCTATGGACAAGTACATCTCGTCAGCCAGGGCCAGAGCGAAGAGACACAGGTTGACCCGATCCTTCAGGCCCTGTTTGTAGAACACCGCCATGTTGATGACGTTGCCTGGCCCACCAATCAGAAACAAGAACACCAAGAAGAAGGTCCGTATGACTCTTACAATGGCTTCTGCTTGCGCACTGAGGATGTTGTCGGGGTTGTCCCAAGGCAAATAGTCCATCTCACTCCGAAATATCATATCACATCTGTGAGAGTTATTCTGCAGTATCTCTTGCCAAAGTGTGTCCATTGTCGATGAATTCCAGGCGTTTAAAGAATCATTCAAGAAACTGTCCGCCATATTGTCTGCACTGTGTCGTCCTATATGCCAAATGTTTTCAGAACAGCTGAAAAACAATAATATGATCAAAGAGATGAATTCACATTATGGCTGCTTGTCTGATTGCACGTTTTATAAACCCATTAATGCCTCATGCTTTTTTCTACACAGTGGGTTTTACATCTGATAGTTGTTATGACACAGTTGAAATCATCACTGTGTCTAGTGGAAATTGAAAGCAGTTCCTGTCATTACAACCTCAACTCAGAGAACAATCAGTTACATCACATCTACCAGCTAAACATTTTATGACTGATAAATTCTGGAAAGTTCATCTGTAATGTCTGTCTCGGGTAATCTCACTTTGTTAGTGTTAAAGAAAACGCACCTGTGGTTGAATTAATCACAGATGCAAGTTTTTTAAAAAGTGCCATTAAAAACTTTATGCACCAAAGGATTATTCATTATAAAGCAAATTCATGTGCTTAAAAAACAACAACCTAAGGATGCATGTTTTTTGTAGTATCTGGAAGATTTTTGAAAACATTGGCAGTGGCAACATTTATATCAATAAGGATATCACAATGAACACAGCGCTAGTGAGAATGATGGATAAACTTCGGTCATTACTTAACAAATTCCACTAGACCTACCTGGAGAGGAAAGTTTGATTGTGATTGTTGCAAGCTAGTTATGGATAAGTGGTCACAGGTGAACTGTGGCATCACCAGAGCGTCAAATTTGAGCTGAAGATTTTCCTTTCCTATAGTACTGACGAGGCCTACTGGGAGGGAATGTATCGCTACCAGCAATCCAAGGGATTGCATTTGATTCTGCCCATCCATGGCTTGCTGGCAACAATCCCATTAAAACTTCAACCTCCGGGTAGGTCTTGTTTATTTATTGTATTCTTTTATTTAGTTCGATTCCCGTTGAGGAGATTTTTCTCCTGGAGTTAACATCAGTGCTGACTCCATTCTCCACTTAGTCCTTCGGATGAGACAATAAACCGAGGCCCCGTGTGTGAACGCACGCAGAACATCTTGCGCACACGTTACATCCTGTTCCGCTTTTCGTAAGAGTAGGCCATCGTGTGCCGGTGGGAATAGATGACATTTACAAAAATACATACACACGGGGACTGGATGTAAAAAAGCACAAGAGTGCTTATTCCATTATCCTCGATATAAAAGAATGAAATAAAAATGAAATTTAAAAAAAAATAAAGAATCATATGTCTTCAAAGAACTGGGTCTCCAAACCCTCATGAAAAAAGATTTGTAGCTTCAGTTAAGCCCTTGTCTAGGAATAAGTTAGTTAAAGTCTGTCCCGAGCCTAAGGCTCATCAGGCCGGTGCTTATATCGGTTTCTGTGGCGTTAAGCGACTGAGAGTCATAGACTCCCCCCTGGATAGGACGCCAGTCTATCGCAGGGTTAACCCCCAACACAAGGTTGGTACCCCTTTTACACCTGGGTGGGATGAGAAAATAGCCGTAAAGTGCCTTTTCCAAGGGCACAACGCCATAGCCGAAAGCTGGGATCGAACCCGCAACTTTTAGATTACGAGTCCAACGCCCTAGCCACTAGACTACAGCAGCGGCTTTGTCTAGGAATGTGTTCCTGCAATCTTGCAGACAAGGAACTTCAGCCTCTTTCTTTTCTCCGGTGACTGAACCTTGCCTGTGATGCTGGGCAGCTTCAGGGGGTTTTATCAATATTATTTTATTTTATTTTATTTATTTTATACCACTTAATGTCACAGCAGATTTCTCTGCGTGAAATTCGGGCTGCTCTCTCCGGGGAGAGCGCGTCGCCACAAGTGCAGCGCCTACCCATTATATATATAGAGAGAGATATAGATATAGATATAGATATATATCCCTACCGGCACACGATGGCCTGCTTTTCCGAAAGGAGGAACGGGGTTTTAACGTGTGCGCAAGATGTTCTGCGTGCGTTCGCACACGGGGCCTTGGTTTATAGTCTCATCCGAATGACTTTGACATTCAGTTCGATTTTTTCGTCAAACTGGGAAGAAAGGGCGAGGCTGGGTACGAACCCAGAACCTCACGGCTTGTTGCTGTTTCAGCAGTGCAGATGTTCCAGTCAGCTGGTGTTTCATGAAAGAATACCAGACCTGGTACTGCAACTTTCCCTGTGGCCTACGCACGTTTTGAAGACCTCTGCTAACAATAGCTGAAAAGTGGAAAAGTTGATTATGTGTTTGAGGTCCATTTTAGCCAAAAATGCATCCACCGCCACTGATGTTTGTTCTGGTCTACAAGCATCCAATGGATCATTCCAGTAGTGTGGAGAGGGAGGGAGGGTCTGCTGCATGGGTAACAGCTTGCCATCCATACTTACTTACCCAGGCTTTGCGCCCTAAAGACTAGAGCGCAACTCCATAGTCTTCCCAGACTGACGGGTGCCTACTACTACTACTACTACTACTACTACTACTACTACTACTACTACTACTACTACTACTACTACTACATACTACTACTTACTACTACTACTGCTACTGCTAGCTACTGCTACTACTACTGCTGCTGCTGCTGCTGCTCTGCTCTGCTGCTGCTGCTGCTGCTGCTGCTGCTGCTGCTGCTGCTGCTGCTGCTGATACTTCTACTACTACTACTACTACTACTACTACTACTACTACTACTACTACTACTGCTACTGCTACTGCTACTGCTTGCTACTACTACTACTACTTCTACTTCTACTACTACTACTACTACTACTACTACTACTACTACTACTACTACTACTACTACAAGCATCGTGTCTCTTCTTTTGAAAATTAGTTCTAGAAGCAAACAAATCAGGTGACGGAAACACTACTCTTCAGTTCTCCCGATTCCATTGTAAGCACCTGCAGATTTAACTTCTATTCTGTGTCTGTGTTCATGCCTCTGGATTCCAAATCAGCAGCGGAATTGTTTTTCCCTGGGATATGTACCACACCTGAATGCTGTGAGCGATGCAGCAATCTAAGAATTGTTCTGTCAGTTTATGACATAAGGAGTACTGGCTTGTACCCGTGTTTTTATCTTTTTTAATATATCTATTCTTTTTTATATCGAGGATAATGCAATAAACAATTATATGGGTTTTTTTTACATCTAGTCCCCGTGTGTATGCGGTTTTGTAAATGTCATCTGTTCCCACCAGCCACGATGGCCTACTCTTACGAAAAGCGGAACAGGATTTAACGTGTGCGCAAGATGTTCTGCGTGCGTTCGCACACGGGGCCTCGGTTTACAGTCTCATCCGAAGGACTTTTGGGGAGAATGGAGTCAGCACTGATGTTAACTCCATAGGAAAAATCCCATCGACCGGGAATCAAACACGGGTCGTAAAAGTGCGAGCGCAATGTTCTGACCACTAGGCTATCCCGTCCCGTTATCTACGTAAGCAAGCTACAGTCGTCGTATTGTCACACATCAACGAAACATATTTAGATTCCAGTCTGTGTTTAAAATATTCCAAAGGTAAAAAATGCTGCTTTCAGTTCCAGATGTTTGATAATGGCAGTCGTGCTTTTCCACACACCATTTGCACACACACACACACACACACACACACACACACACACACACACACACACACACACACACACACACACACACACACACACACAACACACATGCACACACACATACTCTCTCACACACACCACACGCACATACACACACGCAGGCACGCACACAACATACACACACAGGCACGCACGCATACACACACACGCGCGCACGCACGCACACACACACACCCCACACACACACACACACACACACACACACACACACACACACACACACACACACACACACACACACACTGTTGCTTATATTAAATACATTAGTGTACAAAAACAGGACAAATATGAAGACAAAGTTACTTTAAATCTGTTTTCACATAACCAAATCTGTTTCACTTCTAAGCAGCACACCTCCAAACTGAAAGCCTGTATTGTCTATCAGTCACAAGCAGGTTGCCCTCTGGTAGACAAAACAAGTCTCAGTGTCGTTAGGCTGCAACTCCTTTCAAAAATCCCTACTGTAAATCGCAGAACATCTTGCGCACACGTTAAAACCCCGTTCCGCCTTCCGGAAGAGCAGGCCATCGAGCGCTGGTAGGAGCAGATGATAATTTTTTTTAATAAAACCAGCATGCATACAGGTGTCATGTTTAGACACCATCCCTGACCAAAAAAAACGGTGAGTTGGAGTCCCAGGGCGGCGCGGGGCTGTATATGGTAACGTTCTGGTGGCTCCTGCAACGGTACTGGAACCATTCGTATCGGTCATTGCCTTTCCAATGGATCATTCCAGTGCCGTGGAGAGGGGGGGTCTGCTGCATGGGTAACAGCTTACCCTCCATACTTACTTACCCAGGCTTTGCGCTCTAAAGACTAGAGCGCAACCCCATAATCTTCCGAGACTGATGGGTGCCTACTAGTACTACTTTAAATCATGTTTCTTCTTCGTTACATTGTCTGACAGCTACTCGGGAGGATCTGACTACGGCTTCGATATATGCTGAAGGTAGGTCAGTATACCAAAATCTCGGCCTTCACTCAGGTTTTGGTGTGCTGGACAGATCTGGAGGAAGTGTTCCACTGTCATGGGAGAAGTGTCTCAGAGACACACCTCAGAATCTCCAATGTGGAACTTGGTGAACGTGTGATGTCGGAGTCTGCAGTGTCCAGTCCTCAGCCTCACAAGGGTCACTTGATTTTCTCTAGGCAGGAGTAGAAGTCAGCCTTGCTGTTGAAGTTAGGGTGCTGCTGAAACCATGATCCCTTCTGCTCTTCCTTCGTTACTATGAGGGGACGGGATAGCCTAGTGGTCAGAACATTTCGCTGGCAATTTAACGACCCGAGTTCGATTCCCATTCAAGGGGTTTTTTTCCCCTAAACATCAGTGCTGACTCCACTCTTCCAAAAAGTCTTTCGGATGAGACTGTAAACCGAAGCCCCGTGTGCCAACGCACGCAGAACATCTTGCGCACACGTTTAATCCTGTTCCGCTTTTCGTAAGAGTATGCCATCGTGTGCCGGTGGGAACAGATGACAAAATTTATAAAACTGCATACACACGGGGAGTAGATGTAAAAACGCGCATGAGTGCTTGTTCCATTACCCTCGATATAAAAGAATAAATAAATAAATAAATAAGAACTATACTGTGTGTGCTTCCTCAGTTCATTCCTGCTCATCTCCTACATTTGTCAATAGGTCTGCTCCCTCATTGTTATTTGTGCTGCAGTCCCTTTAATCTTGTGCTCTAGGGACTTACGAGATTCTTTATGAGTAAAATATTCAATGATTATTTTTTTGCTCCTGAACTAGACTTTCGAGGCTCACCAGTTCTGAGATTATTGAGTCTACCACCGTTTTATTCCCCGCCATACAGGGCACAAATCCAACATCACATCAGTGCTGACTCCACTCTCCCCCAAAGTCCTTCGGATGAGACTTTAAACCGAGGCCCCGTGTGCGAACGCACGCAGAACACTTTGCGCACACGTTAAATCCTGTTCCGCTTTTCATAAGGGTAGGCCATCGTGTGCCGGTGGGAACAGATGACATTTACAAATCTGCATACACACGGGGACTGGATGAAAAAGCGCAAGAGTGCTTATTCCATTATCCTCGGTATAAAAGAATAAATAAATCAATCAATCAATCATCACTCAGTAAATAGTGAAATTTAGCGCGCTCCATCCTTTTACCTTGTCCGAGTGTGGTCAGTTTTTATTTTATATATTTTTTTAAATTTTGTTTTCTTCTTTTATATCGAGGATAATGGGATAAGCACTCGTGTGCTTTTTTCATCCAGTCCCCGTGTGCATGCAGTTGTGTAAATATTGTCATTATTTCCCACCGGCACACAATGGCCTACTCTTACGAAAAGCGGAACGGATTTAACGTGTGCGCAAGATCTTCAGTTCCTGATAATTACAGTTAGCACCAGCTGGCCCCAACTGGGATGGGATGGGGTGGGTTAATTAGCCGTTGAGAGGAGCTGAAAGTGGGGGAAACTGACAGCTGGGGCACCATTTAGGTAGCCGAATTCTGACTTTGGGCATGATTCATTTTAAGAAAAACGTTTGAATAGTAAAGGGTAAATTTACAGCCAGTAAACATGTCACAGATGCAAACTATCGTTCTGAGATTCCGAAAAAGGTGATGTATTTATTGGTCTTTTTCACTGCAATATTTGATGTAGATTGGAGTAAATGAATATTTAGTTGAACATGTCGGTTTACCCCTTCCATTGCTATCTTTTTGAAGTTTCAATATTCCATTTTTCTGGCAACAGTTGAAATAAACTGTTGGTTTTAGAAAGCGTAGGAGATGTTCTATGTAAGGTGAAACATGCAAAAATGCCAAATTTGGTAGGGTTTTTTTTGTATCTTACTACAATCCGATTTATAATTGTAGCCGGGAATAAAACTATCACTGCTGCATGCATGCAAAATCACTGTGACATAATCATTACGTTCTTCATTTCAAAAGTGACTTGGTTTCTCTCTGTCGAGACTAAGAGGAGTCAACATTATAAAGACATTGTTACCCTTTTGATCACTATAGTCGAAGCTATTTTTGTGCGTGCACACACATACACACGCGCGCGCACGAACGCACGCACGCACGCACACACACACACACAAACACACACACACACACAAACACACACACACACACACACTTACGTACATGCATGCGTGCGTGTGTGTATGCATTATTTTTTGTGGTTGTGTGCGTACGTACGTACACACACACACACACATGTATAAGTGTATATGGGTGTGTGCACACTTGCGTGCGTGTGTGTGTGTGTGTGTGTGTGTGCATAATTTTATGTATTGTATGCATACGTACACACACACATACATCACACACACGCATCCACGCACGCGTGCACACATAAACACATACAGACATACAGACATTACCCACACAGACACACATATATGTGTGTATGTATATATATATATATATATATATATATATATATATATATATATATATATATATATATATATATATATATATATATATATATATATATATGCATATATATAATTATATGTGTGTGTGTGTGTGTGTCTGTGTCTGTGTGCGCGTGCGCGCGCGCGAGTATACGTTTATACATCCATAAGTGTTTAATGGTGTACATGCATATGTTTATGGATATGAATATTTTTGAAGGCATGCGTTTGCTTGTAATTGTGTGTATGTACATGTACATACAAGTCTGATCGATAGCGTGTGTGATAGGGATGCGCGTAAATACCTGTATTTAAATAATATTTTTAAAACAAGTTTATTTTTGCCTCCATTTCTTTTCCCGTTGACTTTTATCTTCGGTAAACAAACAAATAATACTTTTGTTCTTCGGAGAAAAAAAGAACGTTTAAAAAATGAGTTTGCTCAAAATATTTCACAAGGAGCGAACTCGCACGTACTCACACGACTGATGAAAAAAATTACATGTATGTGAGCGCCGGTTTTTTAATTAATTATAATTGTGTTCTCCTATTGTGCTCACTGTCTTACACAAACAAAAGATTGTGTGTGTGTGTGTGTGTGTGTGTGTGTGTGTGTGTGTGTGTGTGTGTGTGTGTGTGGTGTGTGTGTGTGTGTGTATGAGGTGGTGTGTGTGTATGAGGTGTGTGTGTGTGTGTATGCGTGTGTGTGTGTGTGTGTGTGTGTGTGTGTGTGTGTGTGTGTGTGTGTGTGTGTGTGTGTGTGTGCATGTGGGTGCGTGCGTGTGGGTGTGTATGTGCGTGTAAAAATAAATATATTTATATATATATATTATATATATATTATATATATATATATATACATATGCGCGCGCGCGTTTGTGTGTGCGTGCGCGTGCGCGCGTGTGTGTGTATGTGTGTGTGTTGACGTTATTTATTTTCAGTCACTTTGAGAGCTCCAAGTAAACCTTACAAATGACATATGCCACCAACCTCATAGTCTTTGTAGCTGCAGCAAGGCAGTCGATCGCCATTGTTGTCCTCACTATTGCTACAGAAACTATTCCTCCAGCAGCCTGGTTCTTTAGCCTTCTTCTTTTGGTGTATTATCATTATTATGTATTATCATTATCATGTATTATTGGGGACGGGATAGCTCAGTGGTCAGAGCGCTCGCTTTCCCCCGTCAAATTAAGCAGCGTGGAGCGTTGCCTATTGGATGGGTGACCGTTTGCCGCCTTGGCTACAGTACAGTCCCCCAGTTCCCCAGCTGTAAATGGGTACCTGCCCTCTTTAGGGTCAAGGAAGTAAAGCAGCGAGGGAGAGGAGATGGGCGCCCCCTCACATGCTGGCCCCTAGAGAAGCTGAGGTCTCTGACGACCACACAGGTTATGGGATACCTTTACCTTTTACCTTTTTACCTTTGGTGTATCAGGGGTTTGTTTTGATTGGGGGGGGGGGGGTTGGTTTTGCTTTTTCTTCATTTTTTTTGTTTGGTTGTTTTGACAGTCCCTGTTCAGGGAAAGGATTAGATGGAAAAAATCATGTGAATGCTCATTTGTAACCCTTGAAAAATAAAGATTATTCATTCATTCATTCATTCATTCATTCATTCATTCGTTCGTTCATCTTCATTCTCATCTCTCTCTCTCTCTCTCTCTCTCTCTCTCTCTCTCTCTCTCTCTCTCTCTCTCTCTCTCTCTCTCTCTCTCTCTCTCTTCCTCCTCTCATCATTAATTTCTTACTTCTTATTTTCGTCTCTGAATGAGTGCCTTTTTACAACATTACCTTAATATTGTATCTCTGTTTTATTTCTCACCTGTTGTTTGATACTTGGTATGGTTTCTTGCTTTGGTATTTGGATCAATATAAATGTTGTTGTTTAGTTGATGTTATCTTTTTAAACTTGATGTTATCCCTGAAAAGGGCGGGGACTGGATGTAAAGAGCTCACGAGTGCTTATCTATTATCCTCGAATAAAATTTGCCTTCCTTCTCTTCTCTTCTCTCTCTCTCCTCTCCTCCTCTCTCTCTCTCTCTCTCCCCCTCTCCTCTCCCTCTTCCTTGCCTTGTTTCCCTCCTTTCTGCCCTCTCCTCTCGTCGTACTCGCTTCCTCTCTACTGCTCTTCTCTTCTTCTCTTTCTCTCGTCCCATTTTCCTTTGAATTCTTGCCTCTCTTCTCTCTCTCTCTCCTCTCTGGCGCGCGCGCGCGCGCTCTCGCTCGCTCGCTCGCTCACTCTGTTATTGCGCTTGTATTCTTTTATGTAGAGGTAACAGAATAAGCACTCATGTGCTTTTTTACATCCAGTCCCAGTGTGTATACCTGTTTGTAAATTTTGCCATCTGTTCCCAACGGCACACAATAACGTACTTTTTCAAAAAGTGGAACTGGTTTGATAGGTGTGCAAAATGTTCTGCGTGCGTTCACAAACGGAGCGTTGATTTATTGTCTCATCTTGAGGACTTTTGAAGGGCGTGGAGTCTGCACTGCTGTTAACTGCAGGGGGAAAATTCCACTGAACGGGATTCGAACCTGGGTCGTCAGATTGTGACCCCAATGTCCTAACCACTAGGCTTTCCTCCCCCTCCTTATAAACAGTGTGTCTGTTTTGATATTGTATCATTCGTTCGTGTCAGTTGGGGATTATGTATTCAGGCAATACATATTTATCTCTTTTCTTAAGATAACTATATTCCATGTTTTTGGTGTGTGTGTGTGTGTGTGTGTGTGTGTGTGTGTGTGTGTGTGTGTGTGTGTGTGTGTGTGTGTGTGTGTGTGTGTGTGTGTTTACATAACACATTCTCGCGAAATAACTCAGACGGAACTATAAACCAAAATCTTACGAGGGGACGCACCAGGAACTTTTTGTGCTGACGTTAAAATCCATCTGAATTCTGTAGAACAGCAGGCCTGCTACAGCAAGTGTGAAGGACGGACACACACCAACATACCCAGCATGCTCTCTGTGCCTGGTGGGCTCCGCCAGGTTCAATCTGCCCTCAATACACTGTCTGAAAAAAGTCCCTGCTCCGTTCATCAACTCTTCACATACAGAACATCTTGCGTACACGTTAAATCCTGTTCCGCTTTTCGTACGAAGAGGCCATCGTGTGCCGGTGGGAACAGATGACATTTACAAAACTGCATACACACGGGGACTGGATGTAAAAAAATATGATTGCTTATTCCATTATCCTCGGTATAACAGAATAAATACATAATGAATAAATAAAATAAATAAATAAAACAGTAAAGGGGAAAGTAAAGTCAAGTGTAGGGTTCAAAGGAGGCTATCCTGTTATCTTCTCTAGTTTATTGGTGTTGATATCAGGAATAAGTAAACCAGTTTTGTTCCTTTTATTAGTCAACCCTATCGAAGTGGCACTGACCAGACCCTGTTATGTTTATTTATTTATTTGTTTATTTATCTATTTACGTTATTGATTGATTTATTTATCTATTTATTTATTTATTTATCTATTTATTTACATACTTTATTTTTATTTTATTCTATTCTTTCATATCAAGAAATGGATAAGCACTCATGTGCTTTTATTCATCCAGTCCCCGTGTGTATGCAGTTTTGTAAATGTCATCTGTTCCCACCGGCACACGATGGCCTACTCTTACGAACAGCGGAACAGGATTTAACGTGCGCGCAAGATGTTCTGCGCGCGTTCCACACGGGGTCTCGGTTTATCGTCTCATCCGAAAGACTTTTGGGAGAGTGGAGTCAGCACTGATGTTAACTCCAGGAGAAAAATCTCCTCGAACAGGAATCGAACCCGGGTCGTCAAATTGCGAGCGCAATATTCTGCCAACTAGGCTATCCCGTCCCCTGCAGCACAATTGTCTCATATGTGGAGCTGTTTATGTAGTTTTCTTGAGAGTGGGCTGTCTCATGGACTGCATGATCATCTTTACAAATGGCAGTTACAGCTGAATGTCCACTACCCGTCATCACATGATTCTCATGCCAGAAATGGCCAGAATAAAAATGTGCCTTTCCCGTTAAACTCATGAGCTTGGTGTATCCATCTTAGACAAAAATGTAATGGTAAAGGTGTCCCATAACCTAGGCGGTCGAAGAGGATCAAGGCGTCAGAGACCTCAGCTTCTCTAGGGGCCAGCATGTTGAGGGCAGTGCCCATCTCCTCTTTCTCGCTGCTTTACCGTCCCTGATCCTAAAGAGGGCAGGTACCCATTGACAGCTGGGTGAAACTGGGGGGACTGTACTGAAGCCAAGGCGCCCAAACGGTCACTCATTCCAACTGGTAACCACGCACGTCGCTGCTTAACTTGACTGGGGGAAAGCGAGCGCTCTGACCACTGAGCTATCCCGCCCCCATATCCATATTATCCAATCCAATCCAATCCACAGCACGGTGTATCTACCCCATCTAATCCAAATCTATCCAATCATGTTGATTACGGCATTGCCGACCACACAGGCCTTATTAGGGCTGTCACCTCATTAAATTTTTAATCTCAAAATAAAACTGAACAACAATATACAGACTAAAACGTGGTATGAAACCAGCTCTACTGTCTTTCCTTGTATCAACACCCTGGTCAACCTAAGGGTTATCCGGACAGGCACTACTGCATTGTGGGAAAATTACATCAACCACACATAAAATGCGATAAAACCAAAACCTACGGTGTATCTCAATAGGAAAAAAAGATAATTATACTGTAATTCAAAGTACTCGGGGGCCAGATCATTGAGATGTGGAATAACTTCAAGGTGTATGACTATAGCGATGCTGGTGCAAGTGCGTTTTATGTGCATTCTTTGAAACCACTGTGTTTCTAAGTGGGCCTAAAATGTGCAAGCCACCGTGATATGATGCAGTTGTAACTGGCTAAAGGATCTTGAGTTTAAATCCCATCAGAGGCAGAGATTTTTGAAAACTCTGATCTTATCCAACCCGAAGGGAGTTTGCCATAAGCTTGTTAAAAAGAATGCGACAATTGAAGATTTTTTGTCCATTTTAGACGTGTAAGTTTGAGAGTTGCAGCAATTTTCTTGGCAAAATATAATATAGGGGTCTGTATATTGCTTGCCTGGTTGACACACGCACGCACGCACGTATGCACGGCACACGCGCACAACGCACGCACGCACGCACGCATGCACGCACACACACACACACTCTCTCTCTCTCTCTCTCTCTCTCTCTCTCTCTCTCTCTCTCCTCTCTCTCTCTCTCTCTCTCTCTCTCTCTCTCTCTCTCTCTCTCTCTCTCTCTCTCACGGGACGGCATAGCCTAGTGATCAGAACATTGCGCTCGCAATTTGACGACCCGAGTTCGATTCCCGTTCGAGGGGATTTTCCCCCTGGAGTAAACATCAGTGCTGACTCTACTCCCCCCAAAAGTCTTTTTGGATGAGACTGTAAACCGAGGCCCCGTGTGCAAACGCACACAGAACATCTTGCGCACACGTTAAATCCTGTTCCGCTTTTCGTTAGAGTAGGCCATTGTGTGCCGGTGGGAACAGACGACAAGATGTACTCAACTGCATACACACGGGAACTGAATGTAAAAAAAAAAGCACATGAGTGCTTATTCCATTATCCTCAATGTAAAAGAATAAATAAAATAAAAGAATAAATGCAAAAAAAATACATAAAAAGAAAAAAATCTCCACCCTTCATTCACTGGACGCCGCCGAGATTCAAACCCATGACTTGATAGAACGTGAGATTTAAGTCTCAGGGTTTAAACCACTTGGTTATAGCGTCTGTCGTGTCTCTTTCATTTCAAGTGGCATGACAGCAATATCTCTCATCATCATCATCATCATCATCATCATCATCATCATCATCATCATTATCATTATCATCATCATCATCATCATCACCATCATCATCATCATTATTATCATCATCATCATCATCATCATCATCATCATCATCATCATCATCATCATCATCATCATCATCCTTTACACCCAGTGGTGTGTAGGGCAGCAACAAAGACTTTCCACCCCTGCCTATCCTGGGCCAGCCTGGTCAATGAACTCCAAGAGTGTTGCATGGCTTCCATCTCACATTTCACTGTCCTCCTCCATGTTGTTCTTGGTCTTCCTCTCTTTCTCTTGCCATCTGGGGTCCAGTGCAGTGCTGTTCTTGCGACAGATTGTGTGTCTCTCCGGAGTACATGCCCAATCCATCTCCATCTTCGTTTGCTGCTAATAATGGTGCCCATGTCAGTTTGGTTGCATTTCCTCAGTAGATCTTCGTTGGAAATCCACAGTACGGTACCAACACCAAGCTGAAGTTGTACCAGAGCTGTGTTGTGTCTACACTCCTGTATGGATCTGAATGTTGGAGGATGACGGAGGCGGATCTTGCCAAACTTAGATCCTTCCACACCACCTGCCTCCGGATAATCCTCCGAATATTTTGGCCAGAAAAGATTTCCAACATCTCTCATAGCCCACTCAAAAAGAAAGTAAAATATCTCACAAACGAAGAAAATGTGAATCGTTTTTATTTGTTTTGCTTTTTCTTGTTTTGCTTCAAAAGCAATAGCCTTTTTCATATTTCTTATGGTAATTTCTATCTACAAAGTGACACACCCACAATGCCTTTGTGGTTAATAGAGATATATACAACAAGATTGGATTGGATCTTTATTTCTGATAGCTCGAAGTTGAAAGAAAGACATCATCAGAAAAGCCAATACAAATTTAAGTTGACATTTCCAGTTCTTTTATGATACGTAGTCTTATTTTGGGCAGCCAATTACAAGTTGATTTCCCACCTAAATAGTTTACCAACTTTTTTGTCCCGTTTTATTATTTCCATATCAATTGTTTATCACAAAATCTGCCAGCTGTTGTGAAATAGCCATCACATCTATAAAAGTCTTCTGGATGAGACAATAAACAGATGTCCGGTGTGTTACACATTACTATTTAGCGCACGTAAAAGAACCCACGGCTACAAGGGGGTAAACCCTGCCAAAATTCTGTAAAACAATAGCCACTCTGATAGGGAAACAAATACAGTTCCATGCAGGAAAAAGAAAAAAAATAGGTAGGCGCTGCATGCAATTGTGGCGACGCGCTCTCCCCGGAAAGAGCAGCCCGAATTTCACGCAGAAAAACCTGCTGTGACATAAAGTGGTACAAAATATGAGAAGAGGGACTAAATTCCTTGGGGTGTGCTACACTGCATGCTGAAGTGACACCCAAAAACTGCCTCATTTGTATTTTGTACCACTTTATGTCACAGCAGATTTCTCTGCGTGAAATTCGGGCTGCTCTCCCCGAGGAGATCGCGTCGCCACAAGTGCAGCGCCTACCCTTTTTTTTTTCTTTTTCCTGCATGCGACTGTATTTGTTTCCCTATCAGAGTGGCTTTTGTCTACAGAATTTTGCCAGGGTCAACCCCCTTGATGCCGTGGGTTCTTTTACGTGCGCTAAATAGTGATGTGTATCACACGGGACCACGATTTATCGTCTCATCCGAAAGACTTAGAGTTTTATTTCCATATCAATGGTTTATCACAAAAAAACTTCCAGATGTTGTGAAATAGCCATCCACAATATGAGAAGAGGACTAAATTCCCTGGAGTCTTTTTTAAAAACTATTTTTATTCAGTTTGATCATGTTGTACATGTGTTGTATATCATGAAATACGATTTTTCATATACATGTAAAAAAGCAAGCAAAATATTCACACAAAGCATAATGAAATATGATAAAATATAAGAGAAATTAGGAAAATCAGAAGAAGAGAGAAAAACAAACAAGCAAACAAACAAAAACCACACACACACACACACACACACACACACACACACACACACACACACACCACACACACACACACACACACACACACAACACACACACACACACACACACACACACACACACACACACACACACACACACACACACACAAACAAACAAACAAACAAACAAACAAACAAACAAATATACACACACATACTCACACAAATATGTTAAAGTTATAGCGAGAAGAAAGATGAGATAGCTAAACAGAGAAACAAACAGATAGATAGAAGACACAGACAAACATATCTACAGAGGTCGCAATATAGATGGTATGTTTTACATGACTTACTTGACTTATGCCTGTGGATTCCCATGGGAACATAGGGCCACAACAACACTCCTCCAACGGACTCGGTTCTGGGAGATCCTTTTCAGCTCGGCCCATGTCATTCCGGCTGCTTTCGTCTCTGCTTCAATGCTTCTGCGCCAGGTCTGTTTTGGTCGGCCTACTTTTCGCTTCCCTTGTGGATTCCAGTCAAGGGCCTGCCTGATGACATCTGAAGCAGGCTTCCGGAGCGTATGGCCAATCCATCCCCATTTCCTTTTCTTGATCTCCGTGTCAATTGGAGCGTGTCTGGTCCTGTCCCATAGTTCTTCGTTTGAGACTACTTCTGGCCACCTGATACCAAGGATGTTCCTAAGACATCTGTTGGTAAATGTCTGGAGTTTGTGGGTGTTGGTCTTTGTCACCCGCCAGGTTTCTGAGCCATACAGTAGGACCGACTTGACATTGGTGTTGAATATCCGGATCTTGTTGTGGAGTGAGAGGGATGTTGATCTCCAGATTGGGCGAAGGGTGTTGAAGGCATGACGTGCTTTATTTATTCGGCACTTGATGTCTTCGTCCGTTCCCCCATCTTTACTAACGACACTGCCCAGGTAGGTGAATTTGTCGACTTCTTTGATGTTTTCTTGGTGTAGTCGCACTGGGTCTTGTTTCTTGTTGTTCACCCTCATGACCTCCGTCTTCCTGATGTTGATTTGGAGGCCTATTTTATCGGCTTCCTCCGCAACATGACATAGCTTCTCTTGTGCATCTTGGTGCCTGTGTGAGAGAAGGCTGATGTCGTCTGCGAAGTCCAGGTCTTCCAGCTGCCTTGTGATGGTCCACTGTATGCCAGTTCTCCTGCCTGCTGTGGCCTGTCGCATTATCCAGTCAACCACCAACAGGAAGATGGTTGGTGACAGCAGACAGCCCTGACGAACGCCAGTTTGTACGCAGAAGGGTTCCGTCAATTTACCATCATGGATGACTTGGCATGTGGCATCTTCATAGAGCTGTTGGATGATGGTGACGAACTTTGGTGGGAAACCATAGTGGTGCATCAGTCTCCAGATGACATCTCTGTCGACGCTGTCAAATGCCTTCTGGAAGTCGACAAAGACTGAATACAAGGGGGTCTGCCACTCTAGGGACTGCTCGATGATGATCCGCATTGTGGCGATCTGATCTGTGCATGATCTGTTTTGTCGGAAGCCTGCCTGTTCATCCCTGAGTGTCTTGTCTAGTGCCGTCTTCAGTCTTTCTAAGATTATTCTTGTCAGTACTTTCCCTGGGATAGACAGCAGCATGATTCCTCTCCAGTTGTTGCAGGATGACAGGTCCCCTTTCTTTGGTAGCTTCACGAGGTAGCCTTTCTTCCAGTCTTCTGGCACACTCTCTTGCTCCCAGATCTTGTGTAGGAGTGGATACATCATGTCAGTTGAAGTCTGGATGTCTGCCTTCAGTGCTTCAGGGGGTATACCATCAGGACCTGCTGCTTTGCCTGACTTTAAAGACTTTATGGCTTTGGTGATCTCATTTTTGGTGGGGGGGCCGGTGTTGATGCCAAGGATTTCAGTAGGTGGTGGGATATCTGGTGGGACAGATGGTGCTGGTCTGTTGAGTGTTTCTTTGAAGTGCTCTGCCCATCTTGCTCTCTGGTCTTCTTCACCTGGAATGGTATTGCCGTTCTTGTCTTTGATGGGGCAATTAGGTTTACTGTTTTTTTCCTGAGAGAGTCCTCGTGATCTCATAGAGTCTCTTCATGTTTCTTTGGCCTGCTGCAGTCTCTGCTTCCTGAGTCAGCTCCTCAATGAAATTTCTCTTGTCCTTTCTTGCACTTCTTTTTACTGCACGGTTTTTGTCCCAGTATCGTGCTTGTAATGTCTGCTTCTCTTCCTGATCTTGTGTTCTGTTGATCTGGTCTTTCAGCTGTTTTCTCTCGGTGATCAGTGCCCATGTTTCTGTTGTCAGCCATTCCTTGTGTTTTCTTGTATTTTTTCCCAAGACTGCTTGGCATGTTGTCTTCCAGGTCTCATGTAGACTGTGCCACTGCTCTTCAATCGTTTCCTCTGGCATCTGGGCAAGCATGCTGAATTTGTTTCTTAGTTCCAGCTTGAATTCTTCTGTTTTCGCTCTGTCTTTAAGGCTTTGCACGTTGAATTTGTGCGATGGTCTTCCTGCCTTGTCGGTGAAGGCTTTGAGCTTTGTCTTGAGGATGGCTATTACAAGATGGTGGTCTGACGCTGCGTCTGCTCCGCGCTTCACCCTGACATCGTGCAGGCTCCTTCTCCACTTTCGCCCGATGGTGATGTGGTCGATCTGGTTTTCAGTCTTGCCATCTGGGGAAGTCCATGTGGTCTTGTGGACTTTCTTGTGGGGAAAGATGGTGCCTCCAATGACCAGGTCATTGAAGGTGCAGAACTCTGCTAAGAGTTCACCATTTTCATTCTGGTCTCCCGTGCCATGTTTGCCCATGATCAGTTCTCTGTTGGTGTTATCTGACCCAACTTTTGCATTCAGGTCTCCCATTAGGATCTTCATGTCCCTCTTTGGCGTTTTGTCCATTATGGCTTGGACTTGCTCGTAGAAGTTTTCTTTTTCTTCTAAGTCAGCGGCATTTGTTGGAGCATAGCATTGGAGGATGGTAACTTTCCTGCCCTTTGAGTTGAACCGGGCAGTGAGGATCCGTGGTGACACTGGTTCCCAGGATAGTAGTGCTCGCGTTGCCTCAGGTTTCATCAGCAGCGCTACTCCATGTGTGTGGGGCTGGCCTTCCTCCTGTCCAGAGTAGATGATGGTATCTCCACTCGCTAGTCTTGACCGTCCTGATCCATTCCATCTAGTCTCGCACAGGCCAAGGATCTTCAGGTTGTACCTATGCATTTCTCTACATACCTGTGCTGTTTTTCCAGTTTCATATAGGGTTCTGATGTTCCAGGTCCCTATCCTGGTTGTTGACTTGGTTGACAGAAGAGTTGTCGGCGCACTGGCTTCCCGAAGGCTTTCACCAGCTCGCGTCATAGACTCTGCCAGAGAGGACTCTCCCCCAACCAGGTCGCTGTTTAGAGATATTGTTGTGGTTTCTGTAACATACTGATTTTTAAGTGAATGGGTTGTTAACCCAAAGCACAACCCCCAACCTGGAGGACCAGGGTGCAAATTTAGTCTGGCTCCTACCCCACAGACCTGTTGAGCATGGTTGAACCTGCCGGAGGCCGAAGCCCCCGCCCACATAGCTCTGGGGGTCAAACAGAACACGCAAGCCATCCCACCACGTCAAGGTAACGCACCATCGGGACAGATGTTTTACATGGGTTAGTATTTTTTTTTTTCTATGATGGTTCTGTCATTTAACTTATGCGTGTTACACTGCAGGCTGAAGTGACAGTACCCTCAATCTGCCTCATAGCTCAGACCTCCCAGCCAGGTCCCGGGTTCAGCTAAGCATCATTGAGTATGAAAACCAAACTGACCCAGAAAATAGGCTGGACACGTCAGCTGAGGGCTGTGCTATGATCGTGTCTTGGTTTGTCATGTTGGCTTGGTGATCTGTCTATCGGTACCTGTTACTGTGCTTCTCTGTTTATTATTTTTTTTAATTTAAAAATTTATTTATTTATTTATGTATTTATTTATTTCTTTATCTATATCGAGAATAATCGAATAAGCACTCATGTGCTTTTTTTTACATCCAGTCCCCGTGTGTATGCAGTTTTGTCAATATTGTCATCTGTTCCCACTGGCACACAATGGCCTTCTCTTACGAAAAGCGGAACAGGATTTAACGTGTGCGCAAGATGTTCTACGTGCGTTCGCACACGGGGCCTCGGTTTACAGTCTCATCCGAAAGACTTTTCGGGAGAGTGGAGATTGTCTGTCTGGTTGTCTGTCGGTCGGTCGGTCGGTCGGTCGGTGGGTCTGTCTGTCGGTCTGTCTGTCTGTCTGTCTGTCGGTCTGTCTGTCTGTCTGTCTGTCTGTCTGTCTGTCTGTCTGTCTGTCTGTCTGTCTGTCTGTCTGTCTGTCTGTCTGTCTGTCTGTCTGTCTGTCTCTCTCTCTCTCTCTCTCTCTCTCTCTCTCTCTCTCTCTCTCTCTCTCTCTCTCTCTCTCTCTCTCTCTCTCTCTCTCTCTCTCTCTCTCTCTCTCTCTCTCTCTTTTCCCATGTATGTATGTATTGAAAATATGGGATAAACGTCATGAAGACGTGTGGCACAAAAGGCTTGATTAAGTAGGATCATTAGATGATACACATCACATTGTTCTTGCTCCTAGGGTATTTTCAGAATGTAACTTCTCAAAAAGAAAAATACAAATGCGACAAAAGTGCAACACTGATTAACCAGATCACCGCCACTCACACAAACCTCATGAGAAAAACAAAACAAACAACAGTCAAAATATAAACAATGGCTTACTATCTCCCATGTGTCTACCACGCTGAACAACTCTAAACAGCACACAATCACTTACCAACATTAAACCATAGAGTCTGCTTATACCAATTTTACTTTTTACAAGGCCTTTTCTATACGTATACAAAGTATCAGCGTAAAATTCATTTTCATCTAGTGTACATTTAGGCATATATAAGACATAGTAGTAGGCACCCATCAGTCTCGGAAGACTGGAGTTGCGCTCTAGTCTTTAGAGCGCAAAGCCTGGGTAAGTAAGTATGGAGGGCAAACTGTTACCTATGCAGCAGACCCCCCCTCTCCACGCCACTGGAATGATCCATTGGAAATACAATGACCGATATGAATGGTTCCAGTACCGTCGCAGGAGCCACCAGAACGTTGCCATATACAGCAGACATACGTATAAGACATAATTATGTGATAAGAAATTCTGTAGAAATATGAACTCTGCAAATGCATTTATCTGCAAAAAATTTTTTTTTTTTTTTTTTGCTGCCTCGTCTTCTGTGACGTTCCCGTACTGCTGTTCCCACGCCGCTCATTTCAATCTCCCCGCCACAGCCATACCCAGATTCGTTGTGTCTCACCCCCGGGGTCGGAAGTCCACAGGGAGTCCATCAATATTAGGCCGCCGCGGGGCCACCAGCCAGAGGGGCCCTGCACTTCTGCTGGGTCACTTTGGTGGTGTTCAGTGGTGCCTGTTCTGAGCTAACATACGCAGGACACCACCTACTAAGCCCCCTACTAACGACAGTATTAGCTCAGTCGCGGAGCCAGACTGAGTGAGCCACCCACCCAAGGTGGCGACTACCACAACGTCCCTCCAACGACCGCCTCCCCGCGAACCTCCAACCCCACAGGCTTTGACACAAATTCACCACAGGCACAGAATCGTATGGGGAAACCGAATCCGAGGTCACCATGAGACCAGAGCAACGGAGGCCATGGCCACCGAATCAGAGGCAATTTTTATTATTGCATGATGATCAATGATGATGAGGATGATGTAATGATGCTGCTGTGGAGGTGCATCCGCTTTGAGACTACTTGACAGGGTTGTTCTCTACGCTTACTATCATAATATATCCCGGCGTCAACCAGGCCCGAGAGATACAGACACCTGCAGTGTTGGTCAGGTAATTTGAGCAACACTCTCAAATTCGCATCCGTAAAGTGGATGAAGCTCGACTGTGTGGTCCCAGTCTCCCCACTGAGCCCACAGCACACTCACTCTGGGTAGGAGCCGGCCGGAGCTCGAAAAAATCCCTATGACTTATGGGACATTTATCTGCAAAATGACTACAAGTGAATGTGGACCTTCAGAAGACAATACAATCAACACTAGTAAAGATATTCAAAAGTGGGCAGCTGGAAGGGGATTTTTTTCAGTGATTGTGTTTGAAGGACATGGCTGCAAAATGAGTCAAACATTAACTGTGCATGTTGTTGTTTTTTCCGATACACTGACAGTATCACTGCTTTACTGGCCCCTGTTTCTTCCCAAACAAAGCCTTGCACGTTTCCCTGTAGCGAGACCCCATGACATAATACACAATGATATTGAGGCTGGCATTGATGTAAGTAAGAATTTCATAACACCACAGAGTCGTCAAATAGAAGTTATGATGGCGACGTCCAGAATTCATTTCTGGCAAAAGCAGCCAACTGAAGCGAAGAAGAGAGTTAGGAAAAACGCAGGCCAGGAACAGAAGAGAGTTCCCCACCAGCATTCTGGTCAGGGCTATTTCACGGGAGGAGAGAGAGGAGGTTGTTTCAGAACGCCACGTCACAATCTGCCGAAGTCTTACCACAGTGATTATCGTGGTTGTTATCACCACAACCACTACTGTTATAGGTAAGCTAGCACTGAAGAAAAAAGCGTCTAGATGATCAATCAACTGTTTGTGGGTTTCGTAAAACTTTTCGATCACTGTAGTTTTGATCATTATACCTAACTCTGGATCGTACACGCACCCAACGTGAAATCGAAACGACACAACGAAATACAAGCTTAGAGCCACAGCGTAGGCAATGACAATGATAACAGCCATGGTTCTGGTGTTCATCAGCTTCTGGAATTTGAGAGGGTAGAGGACACAGAGACATCTCTCACTGGCGATGATGGCTGACAGGATGAGAGACGTGTAGCAAAACCCCAGCAAACCAGTGAGGCGGTTATTCGCCATAAACGTCACCATAGGACCAAATGTTTCCTTCGTGGTGAAGTACAAATACACTTGTTCAGCGTGATGAAACATGGACATGATCAAGTACAGTTCATCAGCTAAAGACAGAGCGAAGAGACACAGGTTGACCCGATCCTTCAGGCCCTGTTTGTAGAACACCGCCATGTTGATGACGTTGCCTGGTCCACCAATCAGAAAGAGGAACACCAAGAGAAAGCTCCTGGTTATCTTGGCAAACCCTTCCACATCAGCAGAGACGATGTTGTCTGGGTTGTCCCAGGGCAAAAACTCCATCTGACTTAGCAGCATCACTTGACAACTGTGGGATGTGTTTTGTGGGGGCACCGTTTGTTGTTGAAGATGTTTCATTGAAGAAGCATTCCAGGACTTTGTGGTGTGAGTCAGGAGACCCCCGTCCATGTTGTATGTAGTGTTTAGTCTAGTATGCCGGAAAGGATAATAATAATAATATAATAATAATAATAATAATAATAATATAATCATAATCATAATCATAATCATAATCATATCATCATGATAATAATCATCATAATCATAATAATCATACATAATCATAACGATAATCATAACGATAATCATAATAATCATAATAACATAACGATAATAATAAATAATAATAATAATAATAATAATAATAATAATAGATAAATTATAATAATAATAATAATAATAATAATAATAATAATAATAAATAATAATAATAATAATAATAAATGGAATTTTTATAGCGCTATTTCTTGTAAATCAAAATAGACTCATTGTAAAAGTAAAGGTGAAGGTGTCCCATAACTTGTATGGTCGTAGGAGAACGAGGCGTCAGAGACATCAGCTTCTCTAGGGGCCAGCATATTGAGGGCGGCGCTCATCTCCTCTCCCTCGCTGCTTTACTTTCCCTGACCCTAAAGAGGGCAGGTACCCATTTACAGCTGGGTGAACTGGGGGAACTTTACTGTAGGCAAGGCGCGAAAACGGTTCCCCATCTTAATTGGTAACCACGCTCAACGCTGCTTAACTTGAATGGGGAAAAGCGAGGGCTCTGATCACTGAGCTATCTCGTCCCAAACACTCACGTGCTTTTTTCATCCAGTCCCCGTGTGTATGCAGTTGTATAAATATTGTCATCTGTTCCCACCGGCACACAATGGCCTACTCTTACGAAAAGCGGAACAGGAGTTAACGTGTGCGCAAGATGTTCTGCGGGCAAGATGTTCTGTGTGTATGTGTGTGTATGTGTGTGTGTGTGTGTGCGTGCGCGCACGCGTGTGTGTGTATGTATGTGTGTTTGTGTGTGTGTGTGTGTGTGTGTGTGTGTGTGTGTGTGTGTGTGTGTGTGTGTGTGTGTGTGTGTGTGTGTGTGTGTGTGCTGTGCGTGCGTGTGTGGAGCATGTGTGTGTGTGTTTGTGTGTGTGTGTCTGTGTGTGTCTGTGTGTGTGTGCGTGTCTGTGTGTGTCTGTGTGTGTGTGCGTGTGTGTGTGTGATAATAAAGGAATGTCTATGAAACAAAAGCTTTGAGGTAATATGTCAGTGAACAAAAAACTAAAATCAAGATTGCTCAAAGTTCGTTGATTGAATTCCCGGTGGCTGCTTTTGAAAAAACTTAAATGGTTTTTAGGCGTTTTGGTATGCACCGCGATCTGTTGCTATTTTCACTATATTCAGTCTTCTTTTTTTTTAATTCAAAATCTTATTATTTTCCTTCATTTTGCGTTTACCTTATTAAATGTAATACCTGACTACTTACATTTACAATGACTCATAGAATACAAGTATGCATGCCAGTGCACATATCTTCAAAATCTTATCTTTTTTTCTTCACTTTGCGTTACCTTATTAAAATGTGATACCTGACTACATACATTTTTCTGTGAATGATTTGCAATCGTTCTAAACAAGTGCACCAACTCATACACAACAAGTATGCATGCCAGTGCACATATCCACGACAGAAAAGCAACTCAAAACCAGTGTAACAGCTTATGCTTGGCCAGGGGTATGTTACCTGCGATGAAAATATGCTATTAGTGGTGTCATCATTTCTTCCATCTACCCCTCCCATCCGCCTACCGGCTTTCTAAAAAAAATCTCTTCTTGTTCTAGGAGTGGACAAAAGTGATGCAGCATATTTCTTTTTTCTTTTCCTTTTATTTTCTTTCTTCTTTCTTCTATTTATTTATTTATTTTCTATTATTTTATTTTTCTATTTTTTATATCGAGGATAATGGAATAAGCCCTCGTGTGCTTTTTTTTACATCCAGTCCCCGTGTGTAAGCAGTTTTATATTGTCATCTGTTCCCACCGGAACACAATGGTCTACTTTTACGAAAATGGAACAGGGTTTAAAGTGTGCGCAAAACGTTATGCGTGCGCTTGCACACGGGGCCTCGGTTTTCAGTCTCATCCGAAAGACTTTCGTGGAGAGTGGAGTCAGCACTGGTGTTAACTCCAGGAGAAAATTCCCCTTGAGCGGAGTTCGAACCCGGGTCGTCAAATTGCGAGCTCAATGTTCTGACCACTAGGCTATCCCGGCCTATGTTTGATGGAGTGGTGTGGCTTGTGGCGTGGAACAAAAAGCACTCTATACACACAACATTGTTGTACCATTGATCTTGTGGTTGAATCTTTAAGGCAGTTACTGCTGTTGACAGTAATCAATTGCTTTTCATGGCATTTTCTAGCAAAAACTCAGGAACTGGTTTTTTTTCTAATTGATTGTTGCCTCTGTCAGGTTTCTTTCTTGTGTAGGTTTTTTTTGTTTGTTTTTGTTTATGTTCTATTTTTACTTTGTCATATTCTGGTTCCGTTTTTGTTTCTTTCTTTATACTTTTTTAAATGTTTCATGTTAAGACATTTTAATAATAATGATATTAAAAATAATAATAATAATAATAATAATAATAATAATAATTAATAATAATAATAAAAATACTAATGATGATGATGATGATGATGATGATGATGATGATGATGGGTGATGATGATGATGATTGATGATGATAAATAGTAATAATAATAATAAATAATAATAATAATAATAATAATAATAATAATA
>CM060324.1:61894828-61897328 GCA_030674155.1 Stramonita haemastoma | reverse complement strand
CCCACTGTGCCTGAAGACGCGGTACAAAGTCAGCGGTGGTGGATGTGACGGGGCGGTAATTAGATTACTTCCCATGCGATCGGAACCGCCAGTCGCAGTGTCGTGTGTCTATATTAAGAACACACCTGCAAATTGTGCGATGTTTTCGCTTTGCTCATAGTGGTAAAAGGTAGCATTTATTGCAGCTTCTCTTAAAAGGCCACTTTCAGTCCCTAAATCGGAAATCTCCACTGGGACGTTGAATTAATCACAAGAACAACTACAAGAGGCCACTTTCCCATTGTCTGACATACTCTTATTTCCCACAAGCTGTACAGTGGTGCAAGGTTGGAGTCCGCCAGGGCTGCCTTCTCTCACCTGTACTCTTCAACCTCTTCCTCGAAAACATCATGACAGAGACACTGCAAAACCACCACACTTCCATCTCCATTGGTGGAAGACCCCTTTGCAACCTCAGATTTGCAGATGACATTGACCTCATGGGCAGCAGCAAACAAGAACTGCAAATCCTCACAGACAGTCTAACAGACCGAGCGAGCGCATACGGCATGGAGGTCAGTACAGAGAAATCGAAGATCATGGTCAACAGCGCGAGTAATGACAGCACGGAAATAAAGATGAATGGAGAAATATTGGAAGAGGTGAGCCAATTCAAATACTTAGGCTCCATCCTAACAAAAGATGGCACATCAAACAATGAGGTGAAAGCTCGCATTGCAACAGCAACATCTGCTCTAGTCAGACTCCAGAGGATCATCAGAAGCAACAACATCAGCTTCTGCACCAAATACCACCTCTACAAATCCCTCGTAATATCTATCCTCCTATATGGCTGTGAATCATGGACTCTGACAGCAGAGTTAGAGAGAAGAATCCAAGCATTCGAGAACAAGTGCCACAGAAGATCTCTCAAAATATCATACAAAGAACACAAGACCAATAACTATGTGAAAGAAGAAATCAAAAAGCGTGTGGGCCCCCAAGAGCCTTTGCTCTCCACCATAAAGAGGAGAAAGCTGATGTGGTTTGGTCACACCACAAGACACAACACCCTAGCAAAAACCATCTTGCAAGGAACAGTCGAGGGCAAAAGAAGAAGAGGCCGCCAAAAGAAATCATGGGTTGACAACATCAAAGACTGGACTGCCCAACCCCTGCAACGCCTCCTACTAGCCACACAGGATCGTGAAGCATGGAAAAAGATCTCCGTTGCGTCTTCTCTCATGTCCCCCCTACGTCCTTTGGGACATGGGACTGAGTGAGTGAGTGAGTACAGTGGTGCTGCAGATCAAATATCCGCACTTTGTTACATTCATGGGATTGTGTGTGTGTGTGTGTGTGTGTGTGCGTGCGCACGCGTGTGTGTGTGTGTGTGTGTGTGTGTGTGTGTGTGTTTTGTGTGTGTGTATGTAAACTAAAGTATACAGTGGCAGATCTCGTCTATATGCCAGGTTACACAGCTTCCTCAATCGCTGATTTTCTTGTTCGAAAAAAAACCACCTCCTCCAGAGGCGAAATGTAAAACGAACAAAAATGCCAACGATGAAGGGATGTGCACTGTCTGGTAGACTTCTCAAGTGGCAAGGACCTGTCTTCTGCTGATGCATTTGGCGATAGGCACAAGACAAACCAATGATGATCATCACACACTCCACACAGCTAGAATCACAGCCAGTTAGAGTATGTTCTTGGAAAGAAACAGAGAATGTTTATCATCTATAAGAATTGTTGCTGTTGTTGTTGTGCTTTCTCTAGCTTGGCATCCTGGAGTTTAAGCTTTGTTTCTCCTTTAAAGGAGAGAGCGGATTGTTAAGCCAAGGCTTCGTTTCTCCTTTAAAGGAGAGAGCGGATTGTTAAGCCAAGGCTTCGTTTCTCCTTTAAAGGAGAGAGCGGATTGTTAAGCCAAGGCTTCGTTTCTCCTTTAAAGGAGAGAGCGGATTGTTAAGCGAAGGCCTTGTTTCTCCTTTAAAGGAGAGAGCGGATTGTTAAGCCAAGGCTTCGTTTCTCCTTTAAAGGAGAGAGCGGATTGTTAAGCCAAGGCTTCGTTTCTCCTTTAAAGGAGAGAGCGGATTGTTAAGCGAAGGCCTTGTTTCTCCTTGAAAGGAGAGTGCGGGTTGTTAAGCCAAGCGCTTGCCATGGCTGGATACAATGTTATCATAACATCACAGCATGATCCAAATTTTGGTATAGGTTTTTGTCCTTAGCCTACATGGACAACAGACAAAGCTTTTCGCCCTGGGTCAAATCGGAGAGGATTTCCCCAAAGTTTGAATGCGGCTACTGCAATGGTGGGCAAAAAAGATTGCTTTCTACTTTACTCCATCTAGGGCGTCGAGAGGAGAAAGAGCTTTCTGTCTGCGGCAAGTTTGAAGGCCTGGGGGGGGGGGTCTTAAGTATTTCGTTTACACCCTCAATCCAGGTCTTCCTCGATTGCATATGCAAAAATCTGACTACTGATAAGCCTCAGCGCTCTAGCTTAGTAACAAAAAACCAAGAGCAA
>CM060324.1:61882328-61887328 GCA_030674155.1 Stramonita haemastoma | reverse complement strand
AAACAGACTTCGGCAAATCCATTCCTTGGGAATGACTTATTTTTCACATGTACATGAAACACTCTATAAGGTGCCACATTCTTTCGCAGTTTCTTGCTTCTTTAAAAATATACACTTGAACGTTTCCCTATATCGAGATCCCATGACAAAATACATCACGATATTTAAACTTGCATTGATGTAAGCAAGAATTTCTGTGCACCATATACTTAACAGATAGAAATTCTGATGACGTCGCCCAGAATTCATTTCTGGAAAGAACAGCCAGTGAAGCGAAGAACAACGTTGGGAAAAACACAGGCCAAGAACAGAACAGAATTCCCCACCAGCATTTTGGTCAGGGCTATTTCTCGTGAAGAGAGGGATGAGGTTGTTCCAGCACGCCATGTCACAATCTGCCGAAGTTTTACAACAGTAATTATCGTTGTTGTCATCACCACAAACACCACTGTTATAGGTATGGCGGCACTAAACACAAAAGCATCCATGTGATCGATAAATGTTTGTGATTTCGGTAAAATTCGCCCATGACTCCTGTTTTGATAACTGCACCTGATTCTGGGTCATATATGCATCCAATCTGAAATCGAAACGCCACAATGAAATATAAACTTATGAGCACAACGAATAACATGAGAATGATAACAGCCATAGTTCTGGTGTGCATCAATGCCTGGAATTTGAGAGGATAGAGGACACAAAGACATCTCTCACTGGCAATGTATGGCTGACAAGACAAAGGACACATAGACAGTTCCCAGCAAACCTGTCAAATGGTGGTTGGTAAAGAATGTCATCAAAGGACCAAGCGTTTCTTTGGTCGTGAACTGTATGTGGGTCTGCTCGGCATAGTGAAACATTGCCAGCAACAAGTACAGCTCATCACTAGCTGACATGGCAAAGAGACACAGGTTGACACGATCCTTCAGGCCCTGTTTGTAGAACACCGCCATGTTGATGACGTTACCTGGCCCACCAATCAGGAACAGGAATACCAGAAGGAGGCTCTTGATTCTTTGAACAGTTGCTTCCACTCAGCAGATACAATGTTGTCTGGGTTGTCCACGGCAAAAACTCCAACCCGCTTAAAACAACCACTTCACAGCCATGAGATGCATTTGGCAGCACAGTTTGCAGAGATGTTTTCACAGGGGAGGTCAGAGTGTTTGCCGTAGTAATATTCAGAGACATTTCTGTCATGATGGCACCAGTGTTTATGCTGCACTCTGCTGGGCAGTCTGTGATACACCTTAAATTTTTGTTTTTGCTTTTCCATTCAACAAAAAAGGAAACACAACAGAGGCCTGCTGTGATGCACAGTTGGCAGAAAATACATCCCAAATATAAATATCTGGGATGTATATGGCAACGTTCTGGTGGCTCCTGCGAGGGTACTGGAAACATTTTGTATGGGTCATTGCCTTTCCAACTGATCATTCCAGTGGCGTGGAGAGGGGGGTCTGCTGCATGGGTAACAGCTTGCCCTCCGTACTTACTTACCCAGGCTTTGCGCTCTAAAGATTAGAGCGCACAATCTCCATATATTTTCTATCAGTGCATGTGTCCACACTCACGTGTCCACACACACAAACTTCAGCATGCACATTCCAATCATTATGAGAGATGGTCCCAGAAAGCCAGCTGTAGCAGTTTAACATACAACAAATTAAAAAAATCACTTTTTAAAAGAGGAATTATCATTCTTAAGAATACAATGAGATGACTGCATGCTGCCAGTTATACCCATTCAGACATATACTCACAGCATCCTCTATCCCGTTATCCATTCCATTATCCTCGATATACAATAATAAATTTTTAAAAGTAATAAATAAAAAGATAAATACCGCAGACTCAAACAATATTTCCAATGAACCAGAGGTTACACCCATTGTATAATTCCCTCTCCCTTATTAAGGAATTCATTTTCATAAATATACTATCAAGAAATCTGCATACTGCGATATATCATATCCACATGCCATCTATGTTTGTTTTGTTTGGGCTTTTTTTAATAATCACATTATCATTTTCAAACATTCTTAAGTATGGACACTAACATTAATTATTCTATAGTCTTTTTTGGCCCTCCAGATGTCCTCTGTTCTTCTTCGTCAAACGTCCAAACAGCAACTACTGTTGTCTGTCATTTTATCAAAAATGCGTACAACTATTATTAAGCGCCTGGCAAGTCAGACCCAGCACATCTGCCTGTGTCATAGAAGAGAATCCTTATCATTCAAATCTTTCGGGGGGGGGGGGGGGCAGGAGAATGGACAAGAAAGCAGAAAATAGACAAGAAGGAGGCGACAGGAAGAAAAGGAACAAGGCAAAAACAGAGGAGTTAAAAAAGGGAATTCCTAGCAAAACATTTCCAAAAGGTTGAGATGCTATCCTCTACTGATCGGGCCCCTGCATCCCCACAGGGAAGTACTAGACTCTTGATGTGGGGTCTTAACACTTAAGGTTTTTTAAAGTTTATATTCCTGAATCAGGTCACATGATATATTCACGTGAGGACAAGCTTCCCCTCTTCACGTGGCAGCTTTTCTGTGCCACAGCAGTAGGATTCATGGCCAATGCACTGTTGGTCCCAATCCATGGACTGTATTCCTGTGACTGTGACAAGGCAACACAGCTTTATCTAGGTAAAGAACAACACTTAGCTCTATTCCCTGAGGGTCACCTTGTTGTTTTATTATTGTAACCTTTCCTCAGTCATAGTCTTCCTTTTTATCCATCCATTTTTTATTGATTTCTTGACATACTTTTTTCCCTTCTTTTTATCTCAAATGTAGGGACAATTTTTTCTGCTATCAAGAGATTTTTTTCTGAAATTTAAAGGTATCATCATTAGAATTCCAAAGACGTCTGTATGAAATAGGTGTATGTTCGTAGGCATCCGTCAGTCTCGAAAAACCATGGAGTTACGCTTCAGACTCTAGAGCGCAAATCCTGGGTAAGTAAGTATGGAGGGCAAGCTGTTACCCATGCAGCAGACCCCCCCCCCCTTCCACGTCGCTGAACGGTCCATTGTAAAGGTAATCGCCGATATGCATAGTTTCAGTGCCGTCGCAGGAGCCGCCAGAACGTTGCTATGTACAGCCCCGAACCGCCCTGGGGACTCCAGCTCCCAGAGTTTTCCTCAGGGATGGTGTCTAAACACGACACTTGTGTGCATGCTGGTTTGTTTTTATTGTCATCGACTCCTACCGGCACACAATGGCCTGCTTTTCCAAAAGGTGGAGCGAGTTTTAAACGTGTGCTCAAGATGTCCTGTGTACATTCATAAACGAGGCCTTTGATATAAAATAAAGATATGCCACTGTTCAAGAAGTTTTACATGACACTCAGCAGTTCATAACATCAGTTGCTGAGGTTATATATTCTTCTCCAGTAAGACCTCTACTGTAGTTTATATATATATATATATATATGTGTGTGTGTGTGTGTGTGTGTGTTGTGTGTGTGTGTGTGTGTGTGTGTGTGTGTGTGTGTGTGTGTGTGTGTGTGTGTGTGTGTGTGTATTATATGAGAGAGAGAGAGCAGTCTCAGAAGACTTTGGAGTTGTGCCCTAGTCTTTAGAGCGCAAAGCCTGGGTAAGTAACAAAGTGTACAAACAACCCGAGTGCTTGGAATAGATAGCATACATTTTGATGAAAAGCGATAGACTATTGTGGTGAATGATAAACCAGAATATACAAGACCAGGACATTTTTCAGTCCTTTACATATTCTGAAGTGCTCACTTTCCCCCACGCTAAGGTTAAGCAGCGTCCAGCGCGGTTACCAGTTGGATGAGTGACCATTTGCGTGCCTTGGCTTCAATACAGTCCCCCCAGTTCACCCAGCTGTCAGTGGGTACCTGCCCTCTTTAGGGTCAGGGAAGGTAAAGCAGCGAGGGAGAGGAGATGGGCGCCGCCCTCAACATTCTGGTCCCTAGAGAAGCTGAGGTCTCTGGTGCCTCGCTCCCCTACGACCACAATGGTTATGGGATACCTTTACCTTTTACCTATACATACTGAGGTATATGCTGAAGAAGCCTTGTGTCTAGGAGATCCCAAAAGAAGAACAGCTCATCTGCATCAGACATCAGAAATAAACTGTTCTCCACCCCATGGGTCTTTAGAGACACTGTTCTGCACAGGTTAAAGAGGTTTCAGCATGAGGATGGCGAAGCAGGTTTCTACTTCTTTTAGGGGAGCTTTGTCATCAGTAATGCTGAACCGTGGGGTAAAATAGGGATGCAGGTAAAATAGGGACAGTAACAGCAGAATGGTTAAATCCAGGAACATTTTACAGATTGTATAAAATACCTGTTGATTAAGTGTATAAGGTGCAAGAGGTAAGTGAAACATAATTGTGACGCTCCACCACATAAGGAGTCGCATGCACCAAAGGTCAATTTTTAGTTATTGATATGTTATTAATCTGCAATCAAATGGCTATACAAGACAAAAACCAAATTGAAAATCTGACAATTCTGTCAAAAGTTATAACAACTTGAAATGATAGACTGCAGGAAATGACAAAATGAGGATTGACAAGTTAAGCATCCGAATATGTAGCCAGAATGAGGGCTTGGCTATCTTTAAAACACGGTTAAAGGCAAAAGAAACAAAATTATGCCTTGAAATTTCACTACAAGATAGAATAATGGCTATAGTTATATAATCAATCAAAATCTTAACATCTTGACCACCACCCACCCCCCCCCACACACACCTGCCTTTAATGATTCCTAGCGGAAAAGTGGGTCAGGTGCTAAGCGACTCATTTCGTGGTGGAGCGTCACAATTCAACAGGGTATTTTGTCCTTCATGGCCAGGTCAGTAAAATGCAGCCTTGGACTCAGAGAAGGGCATTGTGCTTTAGGTTATGTTTGATTTACAGACTTGGTGCACTTCAGTATGGGACATAGCTTATGGATACATGGAACTTCAGTAAACCTGGTAGAGGTGATTGAAATGATCGCATCACCAATTTAGACACAACTTGCTG
>CM060324.1:61864828-61877328 GCA_030674155.1 Stramonita haemastoma | reverse complement strand
TCTGTTTTCTATTTTCTTTGCTAGTAAACATGTTCAAGTTGTTGTTTTTTAATCAGAGAATTAACGTTTTTCTCTGGCAATAGTTTCTGTGTGTTTCAGAGTGGAGAGATCCTATGATATAGATGGGAATGTTTATTTCAAAGCTGGATGAAAAAAAAAGCACATGAGTGCTTATCCCATTATCCTTGATATAAATGAATAAAATATATTTAAAAAATAAAATAAAATAAGAACACTAAATCTGACCACTGTGCTATGCATTTTGACGGTAAGAACACAGACAGTGACCCTGTGGTCGATCACTGTGTGTTATCAGCAGAAAGACGTGCAGTGGCCATCTTGTTGGCCTCTGACCTCCACTTGTAAAGAGCCAGGAAGGAGGAAAGAGGTCACTGGGCGACCACTCCACTTGATGCAGCATGCAGAGAGGGCAGTGATTTCCTACACTCTGCTCAAAACTTGACGACCCGGGTTCGATTCCCGTCGAGGAATTTTTTTTTCCTGGAGTTAACATCAGTGCTCCTGGAGTGAACATCAGTGCTGACTCCACTCTCCCCAAAAGTCCTTCAGATGAGACTATAAACCGAGGCCCCATGTGCGAACGCACGCAGAACATCTTGCGCACACGTTATATCCTGTTCCGCTTTTCGTAAGTGTAGGCCATCGTGTGCCGGTGGGAACAGATGACATTTTTAAAACGGAGACTGGATGTAAAAAAGCATAAAAGTGCTTATCCCATTATCCTTGATATAAAAAACAATGAATAAATTAATAAATAAATATATACATCAATAAATAGATAAATAAACTAGTGTGTGTGGAATAAAGTTTTGCAGTACCTAGCATCATTGCAGTGTGTTCAACTGTTGTATAGGGGTGCACTCATACCCAGATTTTCAACATTTCTTTTGGGGTGAAAGTGTACCTCCAAAAAACAGTTTTCTTGTTCTGGATTTTTTTTTTACATGAGGAAAATGTTTTTTCTATATAGCATCAGTGTATTTATCTCACTGGGAAAATACTAGACTAGCACCCAGACCACAACCTGTGGTTAGAATTTCTCCCAGCCCCTGTCCTCTGTTACGGCCTTGTCAAGCATACTACTACTACTACTACTACTACTACTACTACTACTACTACTACTACCACCACCACCACCACCACCACCACCACCACCACCACACCACCACCACCACCACTACTACTACTACTACTACTACTACTACTACTACTAATACTACTACTACTACTACTGGTGATGATGATGATGATGATGATGATGATGATGATGATGATGATGATGATGATGATGATGATGATAATAATATAATAATAATAATAATAATAATAATAATAATAATAATAATAATACATGGAATTTACATAGTGCTATATCTTGTAAAAACAAATCAAAGCGCCTGCATTCGACCTATACAACACACAAACAATCATCTGTTTTGTTGCTTGCTATTGTTGTGTTCATATCAGCAGTCCACCCCTTGCGCAGAAGAAGACAACTAACTTCCAATTAGCCATCACTCTGTGGTATACATTTACAATCGCTATGCTGTTATCCACAAAGCAAAGACAAACTTATGGTCCTGGAATGGCTTAGACTGATAAGATTTGTGGTAAAATTTCCCACTTTTTGCAGGGAAAAAATACACTTTTTTTCTAATTCGGACTGAAGTTTATTCTACATCAAACTCTACTAACAAGAAGAAAAAAAAGAGCTAAAGGTATTATTTTAATTAATACCCATTCAGTGGTCTTAACAACGGGTTTCCACAATATAATCATGTTAGCAGATTATGCTATGAACGATTGCATTGTTAAGTGGCAGGCTCACTGTATCTAAAGTGTCATGCTAAGGGGGACGGGTAGCCTAGTGGTCAGAACATTGCGCTGGCAATCTGACGACCCGGGTTCGAGTCCGGTTGAGGAAATTTTCTTCCTGGAGTTAACATCAGTGCTGACTCCACTCTCCCCAAAAGTCCTTCGGATGAGACTTAAAACCGAGGCCCCGTGTGCGAACGCACGCAGAACATCTTGCGCACACGTTAAATCCTGTTCCACTTTTCGTAAGAGTAGGCCATCGTGTGCCGGTGGGAACAGATGACAAGATTTACAAAACTGTATACACACGGGGACCGTATGAAAAAAGCACATGATTGCTTATTCTATTATCCTCGATATAAAAGATTAAATAAATAAATAAATAAAGTTTAGGACTGTACAGTAATACTTCACATCTATAGCTTTCATGGCTTCAACTCCATTTCTTGACTGCTTCTGGGAATGACGAATCAACAGGTGGTATAAAACTACATACAAAAGAACATCTTTACTCAGGCTAAACACTTCTTTGCTAACTTTAAGCACAATCATGTTATCATAACTCATTTTCACTTTACTTACAAAAGCCATACACTCATTTTTTACTAGAACAGGCACACCTCCTGAGGGACACCCAAAATAAGTTTTTGGGAAGGACTACAAAATGCAGTGTACAAAGAAAATATATTTGACGTGAATTTAACAGTGAGTGTTTCAAAAAGAGAAATGAAACTAATGTTGTTCAAGTAATTTACCATTTCATTATCTGCAAGTTTTAATGTGATGCCACAAACATTCCAACTTAATATTTTCTACAGAGCATTGCTGATGCGTACAATCACACATTGTGTGCCGGTATGAACGCAAGATAACATTTACAAAACTGCATACACATAGGGACTGGATGTAGAAAAAAAAACATGAGTGCTTAGTCCTTTATCCTTGAAATAAAAAATATATGTGCAGACATCTTATGCTTGAAAGAACTCGAAGCTTTAATGTAAAAAAGCACATGAATGCTTATTCCATTATTCTCGATATAAAAGAATATTTTTTTTAATAAATATTTTAAAAAGTTAATGAATATCAGCTTTGGGCTAAAGCATGATCAGGAAAGTATATTCGCTTATTCTGGTCCTTTTTTTTCATTCTTTTCTCCTCCTAAGGTTTGTTTATCCATATGGTTGGCGCTCAGTATATGTATGATGTGAAAAATGACATATAATTATACTCCGGTGTCACACGCAAGGCAATATGGCCTAGAGGCGAAACACCATTGTAGAGCCAGTGTTTCTGCTCAACAGACAATCGCCAGCAGCAGAAGAAGCTTCTTATTCAGTGGCGGAAATCTGTTCAGCAGCAGAAAAAACATGTGGTTTTGGAACTGTCGAGGGTGCTCAGAGAATCGATAATCTGTGGCGTATTAGTACAAAAAACCTTGAGGCGCGTATACCCCTTCTAACACGCTGTGTCGTGCTAAGGGGAATGAATATCCAACTTAAAGGCAGAAAACCCCTACATTGCTAGAGAAGACAATGGTTCAGAAAGACAAACTCCTTCCCTTGAAGCAATAATCAGCAACGTCCTGTTGTCTTATGAAAACAAGGTCATACCATAGAAAAGCAGGCAAAACTGAGATCCAATATTATAGAAGAAAATAATAATCCCATTATCCTCGATAAAAAAGATTAAATAAAAATAGAAAAAGAGATTGTGTGGATAGCAAACTGACCCATTGGAGGACAGGGTGGCGGTTCGTATTTGTTGACGCTCCAAATACGCCCCTACCTCCAAATAACCCACTACCCTCCAAATAAGCTTCCAAATAAACCTCTACCCTCCAAATAACCCACTACCCTCCAAATAAGCTTCCAAATAAACCTCTACCCTCCAAATAACCCACTACCCTCCAAATAAGCTTCCAAATAAACCTCTGCCCTCCAAATAAGCCTCTGGCCAAAAATACTCCAAGTCAGTCCATTCAGGGCCTTTATTTTTCTTAGAGGCCAGACCCAAGCAGTGTGCAGTAGATACCTGACAGAGCCACACCACTGCAGAATGCACATACACCGATCTTCCATGTCCTGTATGCTTCCAGATGGGACACACAAGTGGCTTTCCCCGTTGCTCCCTAACACCACCCTTGCCCCTACAACCCCCCTCCCCCTTCTAACTATCCCCTCCCCCTCCCCCACCCTCAGAACCAGAAGACCAGCAAGAACCACTTACTACACACGCACATGTCCAGCACAGGGGACAAGAAGAAACACAGTGTTCTTTCTTTCCCTATGGCCATGCAAAGTAAACATAGCCCAGAACAACCAGCCATGACCAGTGAGGAAACTGGCCCAGTCACACATCTGCCAGGGCTAAGACCAATGCAAATGGGGCCAAGGCAAAAAAAAACCGGCCAGGTCTCTTTCAGCTGGAAGGCCGCCTACTCTCTGGGGGCAGCCACAGAGGTATCACAGCAGGTCTGAGCTCGGCCCAGATGCCCCCCCTCCCCCATAGCACAGAAGGTACACAAGAGTCTAACATGGCAAGCGTCACCTGGCCTGGGGGGCAGCATAAGAGAAAGAAGTCTGTGAATGAGCTACTGGTGAAACTAGATCAAACAGAAAATAGACTTGCATTTGAAACAAACAATCAGCAACTTATAACAAAAATGAATAAAATTAAATCAGAATTAGAACTAAATGACTTGATCAAAGCCCAAGGTGCACAAACAATATCTAGAACACGATACATAGAAGAAGGGGAAACGAATACGGCATATATTCTTAGCCTAGAGAAAAACAATGCTACAGCCAACATGACAACTCAGATAAAATGAGGATGGCAATATTGTAAAAGACAAGTCGAGTGTTACGCATGAACAAGTTAGATTTTATTCACAGTTATATGAAATGGACCTAGAAGAAATTAACAGAGAAACCACTTACACTGCCAATTTCTTAGGCTCAGCTCACAATACGCATACCCTAGATGATCATGAAATACAAAGTGTTGAACAACAAATAAGCGAAGTAGACTTTGGAGAAGCTCTAAAACAAATGAAAAATGACTCAGCCTTGGGTAGGGGTGGCCTCATCACGGAGTTTTTTTCTGTCCACAGATCAAAACAATGCTCCCTTCACAGCACATACCTACACTCTTTTCAGGAAAGACATACAACACAGACACAGTGGAAAGGAATTATTGCACTGTTACATAGAGGGGAAAATTTGCTAAGAGAAAACTTATGTAACAAGCGTCCAATGACTCTCCTTAATACAGACTACAAAATCTGAGCAAAACCAATAACAATAAAACTAAACACAGAAATAAATAAGTTAGTGGCAGAAGACCAATGTGGTTTTTTCTTAAATGAAGGAATATAGCTACTATGCTTAGATCAACTGATGACGTTATACACTATATGAATAAAACAAACCTTCCAGGACTCCTGGTGGCAGTAGACTTTGCTTAAGCATTTGATACAATCTCAAAAACGTTTATACAAAACCGCCTAAAACAATGGCGATTTGGCCCCAACTTCTTAACGTGGATAGAAACCGTTTTTTGTATTTTTTTTGTATTTTGTATTTTGTACCACTTTATGTCACGCAGATTTCTCTGCGTGAAATTCGGGCTACTCTCCCGGGGAGAGCGCGTCGCCACATGTGCAGCGCCTACCCATTTTTTTTTCTTTTTCCTGCCTGCAAGTGTATTTGTTTCCCTATCAGAGTGGCTTTTTTCTACAGAATTTTGCCAGGGACAACCCCTTTGTTGCCGTGGGTTCTTTTACGTGCGCTAAATAGTGATGTGTAACACACGGGACCTCGGTTTATCGTCTCATCCGAAAGACTAGCGCCCAGACCACCACTCAGGGTCCAATGGATGGGGAAAAAGTTTTGGGTCCAAACGGGGTACGAACCCGCACACTCCGACCCGGACTTTTTGCTTTCTAGGCAAGGCGCGTCCACCTAGACCACCGATCCAACAGAAAGCTGCATAAACCACTAAGCTGGATATCTGAATCATTTAAAGTAGAAAGAGGTATAGTCAAGGTTGCCCGCTATCTCCCTTATTTTTTGTGCTAGCAGTTGAGCTACTGGCATTAAAAATTTGAAGCAATAATGAAATAAAAGGAATGATGATACCTAACGCAGAAAGTAATGACCGAACAAAATATAACATTCTAAAATACAACAGTATGCAGATGATACAACACTGTATTTAAAAGGCAAAAAGGACTTAGAGGCAGTGATTAAGGTATTCCAGACCTTTGCAGTAATATCTGGACTGGAAATGCACAAACATAAAACAGAAGCTATGTGGCTAGGTAGAAGTAAATTTATTGAACAGAAACACTACAAACTAAAATGTGTGAAACTACTTAAAATAGTAGGAAACGACATCAGTGCATGTCAGATAGAGGATAATTGGTCCAAAAAGTTAGAAACCATGAGACGAATCATGCAACAATGGTCCCTGAGAAACTTAAGTACATATGGCAAAATAGTAATAGCCAGACATTTATCTTGTCCTAATATATTTACTTGATGCAATCCGTTGGCATCCCAGAAGATGTCCTAACAAAGATCATGCACTGGCAGCCCGAAGACCAATACACCATCTACTGGCTTACAACAAATGATGAAGGGCAATGAAAGTGGAACAGAAAGGAACCAACAACAACACAGCAACAACAACAAGAGAAGAGGGCAAAAAAGCAATGAAAGGAAACGACAAACAACAGAGAGTGAGGACAGACAGACAGACAGACAGACAGACAGACAGACAGACAGACAGACAGACAGACAGACAGACAGAGATTGCTGAATTGTAGCAAGTAGCCTATCCATCCTTTTACAACATCCACCCAGAGTTTATTGTACAAAGAAGTATAACGGCATTAGAACTCACTGTGCTGTATTTGTAAAGATATATTTCAAATAATTATGTCTTGCAGTAACCACAAGTCTCAAATATGTGTTGGAACCCCAAAATATGACTGTTTTTGATAGACAGAAAAAATAATAAGCATATACAGAGAAAGAGTGAAAAAGTAGAGCCAGAAACAGACTAGCAGGTGTAATCTTTTGAATGGGATTATTATTTATAGAAAAATTCAACCCGTTTCATTGTTTCACAGTCGGTTGCTTCTTCACAAAGATAGACTGAAATGTTTCTCTATATCGAGATCCCATTACAAAATACACTACATATTTAAACTTGCATTGATGTAATCAAGCATTTCACCAAACCATATACTTGTCAGATACAAATTCTGATTACGTCGCCCAGAATTCATTTCTGGAAAGAACAGCCAAGTGAAGCGAAGAACAACGTTGGGAAAAACACAGGCCAAGAACAGAACAGAATTACCCACCAGCATTTTGGTCAGGGCTATTTCTCGTGGAGAGAGTGATGAGGTTGTTCCAGCACGCCATGTCACAATCTGCCGAAGTTTTACAACAGTAATTATCGTTGTTGTCATCACCACAAACACCACTGTTATAGGTATGATGGCACTAAACACAAAAGCATCCATGTGATCGATAAACTGTTTGTGATTTCGGTAAAATTCACCCATCACTGCTGTTTTGACAACTGCACCTGATTCTGGGTCATATATGCATCCAATCTGAAATCGAAATGCCACAATGAAATATAAAGTTATGAGCACAACGAATAACATAAGAATGATAACAGCCATAGTTCTGGTGTGCATCAGTGCCTGGAATTTGAGTGGGTAGAGGACACAAAGACATCTCTCACTGGCAATTATGGCTGACAAGACAAAGGACACATAGACAGTTCCCAGCAAACCTGTCAAATGGTTGTTGGTAAAGAATGTCATCAAAGGGACCAAACGTTTCTTTGGTCGTGAACTGTATGTGGGTCTGCTCAGCATAGTGAAACATTGCCAGCAACAAGTACAGCTCATCACTAGCTGACAGAGCAAACAGACACAGGTTGACACGATCTTCAAACCCTGTTTGTAGAACACCGCCATGTTGATGATGTTACCTGGCCCACCAATCAAGAACAGGAATACCAGAAGGAGGCTCTTGATTCTTTGAACAGTTGCTTCCACATTCAGCAGAGACAATGTTGTCTGGGTTGTCCCAGGGCAAAAACTCCAACTGGCTCATAGCCATCACTTCACAGCCATGAGATTCATTTTGCAGTGCAGTCTGAGAATGAACTGCCACATAGAGGTCAAAGTGTTTGTGGTAATATTCAAAGAAGCTTCCATCATGACGTCACCACTGTTTCCCAATCAGTTTTTTTTAATAAGCTTTTGATATATTTTTATCCATGTGACAAAAGCGATAAACACAACAGGGTGATAAAAATGTACAGATTGGCGGAAAACATAGGTTGTTATGTATGTATACATAGATGTGTGTGTATGTGTGTGCTACTCATGAGACATATGCACACACACACTCACACACACACACACACACACACACACACACACACACACACACACACACACACACACACACACACACACACTTGAATTACTTGACTTACTTGACTTTTTATACCTTCTGTGGGGAACAAAGGGCCGCAACAACACTCCTCCAATGCACTTGGCTCTGGGAGATCCACTTCAGCTCAGTCCACATCATTGTGGCTGCCTTCATCTCTGCTTCAATGCTTCTACCCCAAGTCTGTTTTTGTCAACCCACTTTCCTTTGTGGGTTCTAGTCGAGGGCCTGCCTGATGACATTTGAAGCAGACTTGCGGAAGGTATGGCAGATCCATCCTGATTTCCTTTTCTTGATCTCCATCTTGATAGGAGTGTGTCTGGTCCTGTCCCTCAGTTCTTCACTTGAGATGACTTCTTGCCACCTGATACTGACGATGTTCCTGAGACATCTGTTGGTAAATGTCTGGAGTTTGTGGGTGTTGGTCATTGTAACATACCAAGTTTCTGAGCCGTACAGTAGGACTGATTTGATGTTGGTGTTGAATATCCAGATCTTGTTGTGGAGTGAGAGAGCTGTTGATCTCCAGATTGGCCGAAGGGTGTTGAAAGCGTGACGGGCTTTGCTGATTCAATACTTGATGTCTTCATCCATCCCCCATCTTTACTAATAACACTGCCTATGTAGGCAAATTTGTCAACTTCCTTGATGATTTCTTGGTGTATTCGCACTGGGTCTGGTTTCTTGTTTCTTCCAACAAGACAGATTATGTGCAGATTAGATTGCCGCGATGCACATCAGGAACATCCTCAGTATCAGGTGGCAAGAAGTCATCTCTAGTGAAGAACTGTGGGACAGGACTGGACATGCTCCTATCAAGACGGATATGAAGAAAAGGAAATGAGGATGCATCTGCCATACCTTCTGCAAGTCAATGACCTCCGTCTTCCCCATGTTGATTTGGAGGCCTACATTTTCGGCTTAATCCGCAACATGACATAGTTTCTCTTGTGCGTCTTGCTGCTTGTGGGAGAGAAGGCTGATGTCATCTGCGAAGTCCAGGTCTTCCAGCTGCTTTGTGAAGGTCCACTGTATGCCAGTTCTCCTGCCTGCTGTGGCCTGTTGCACTATCCAGTCAACCACCAACAGGGGGATGGTTGGCAACGACAAACAGCCCTGACAAACACCGGTTTGTATGGAGAAGGGTTCGTCAATTTCCCGTCATGGATGACTTGACGGGTGCCATCTTCATAGAGCTGTTGGGTGTTGTTGATGAACATTGGTGGGAAGCCATAGTGATACATCAGTCTCCAGATGACATAGCTGTTGTTGCTGTTGAATGCCTTCTGAAAGTTGACAAAGACTGAGTACAGGGGGGTCTGCCACTCCAGGAACTGCTTGATGATGATGCGCATTGTGGCGATCTGATCTGTGCATGATCTGTCTTGTTGAAAACCTGCCTGCTCATCCCAAAGTGTCTTGTTTAGTGCCATATTCAGTCTTTCTAAGATTATTCTTGTCAGTACTTTCCCTAGGATAGACAGCAGCATAATTTCTCTCCAGTTGTTACAAGATGAGAAGTTCCCTTTCTAGGCAGTTTCAGGAGGAAGCCTTTCTTCCAGTCTTCTAGCACACTCTCTTCCTCCCAGATCTTGTGTAGGAGTGGATGCATCATGTCAGTTGAAATCTGGATGTCTACCTTTAGTGCTTCAGGTTGTATACCATCAAGATCTGCTGCTTTACCCGACTTATTTAACACACACCCACCCCCCACACACACACATTATGTATGATGCCTCTAGATGGTTAGATTATTAACAGTAATGACCCATGGTAAATCAAATAAAACTGCTCTGCAGAAATCAACGTTAATCACACAGTACAGTTGTTATCAGGATTTACACTATTAGTATATGTGATTCTAACTTGATCAGGTCATCAAGAGTTTCATATTGTAGGAGTAGGTCAGTTTTCCGGGTGACTTTAAAGCATATTGAGATGCAAAGCATCTTTGATCACCTCTAAGGTCAAACAGAAGCCTACAAAAGTCCACTGCTCCAAAGAAAAATGCATGATAAAGATAAACACTGGCAAGGTTGCCTTTCTGACAAAAACTAGGAGTTCACCAAACAAACTGTTGAAATGTTCACCCTGGCTAAAGGCAAAGAGTTGACTGAGAAGGATGAATTAAAATTCTTCATGAACACTATCTACAGTGCTGCAGTCCTAACACAGATGGGAAAAGAACACAAGAACATCGACTAGTTGGAGGTAAACATCACAGAACTGGAAACAGCCATCAGTGCCACTGGAGCCTTACTGGTCAACCATAAACGTAACCCCAGCCAGAATCACTTTTTTGTGTGTTGTTCCACGTACTCAGAGCTTGATTGAAAAAAGTATATATGTACTTATTCGTTATCCTTGAAATAAAAGAACAGAAATAAACTATGTTTGATTTGCAATCACTTTTTTTTAATCCCTAAGAAATACTTGCAAAACAAACTCAACAAGTGGCATGATGCTGTGCAAATGATTATTGGTTCCAGCAGCCAGACAACATACAGAATATTTCAGAGATTTGGAACTCCAGAAAAATGTATGAGGTGACCACACAGGCAACTGGCATACCCACCAAGAAAAATGCACCCCTGAAGTCTATGACGGGTGATATCATCACTGACAGGGACAAATAAATGCATCATTAGCAGAACACTACATTGGACTTTACTCCAGGGATACTCCTCTTTATACTCAGAGATAAACAGGAAGGCTTTCCTCCACTACTTTTTCTTCAATAATTGAACTCTACTCCAACGAGAAAATGGCAACTAAAGAAGCGCTGGACAGCATCAGACACTTGCCAGTGCTCGATGAACTGGGCACTGAACTCACCTTGGAGGAACTTGACAAAGCCATTGATGATGTAGTCAATGACACGGCGCCATGAGGGGAATGCATTCCGCCCAAAATCATCAAATGTGGTAAACCAGCCTTGATGAAACCTCTCCATGATGTTTCGTGTCTCTGATGGAGAGATATAATGGTACCTTGGGGTATTTTAAATGCGAAAATTATTTTCCTATACATGAATAAGGTGACTGCAGTGCCTGCAATAATTACCAAGGGCATCTCTCTACCAAGCTTTGTGGGCAGGGGTCTTGTCAAAGTCAGGTTAACTTGACTGCAAGTCCTTGCCAACCACATTGACCCAGAAGTCAAGTCAAGTCAAGTCAAGTCAAGTCAAAAACACTTTAATCATCCCTGAACGGCAATTACAAGAAATGCAGATTCAGAGCTAAAAGAAGTACAACTCATAAGATAGTCTCAGTAAAATAACTGCAAGAAATTGCAGAGAACAGCAGATACCATTGCTCACTTCTCACATCAACCTTACAAAGGCATTTGATCTTCTGAACAGGAGATGTCTGTCCTACCTGCTGAAGAGATATGGTTGTCCCCCAAAACTGCTCAGCAACACAGCCTCACTTTATAACAAGAAGGGAACTCTCAACTATGATGGTCTACATTTCTAAAGCTTTGCAGTCAACAAGGTGTAAAACAAGGATGCACTCTTGACCCAAACTCGTTCAATGATCTACGAACTATGTTGTTTAGACACGCTGCAAAATGAGTTCATCTACACACATGGAATTATGGAATGAAGAAGAGATGGGACAAGTGATCTTTTTTAAATACAATAAACGACATGTTTTTCCAAAATGGAAAACAGCATACGATATGCTACCTACGAACCAGTGTACAGGGAAACGATAGGCACAAAGAAATCAGCAACCTTCCGATTTTCGTGCACACTTGATAGGATAGGCAGATCAGAGTGTGGGCACAAACAAGACTAATTAGATAAGACACATCAATACTTTACTGTCCCATCTTCGTTAATTACGAGTGGCAATTCAAAACACACACACACACACACACACACACACACACACACACACACACACACACACACACACACACACACACACACACACACACCAGTAAAATATTTAAGAGCAACACTTAAGATTAAAGGACAATATCAAACATGTCTCATAAAACATTTCATTACTACCAGTGAAATCCGTACATATATCACCACCGTAGTTTTTTTTTACATCAAAATGAAATACATTGAGAACAGATATTAATGAAATCATTCAACACTTTCTCTACGGTTTACTGGTCACGACGCCATCACACATTCATTCAATGTTTTATAGACACTTTTGGGTA
>CM060324.1:61847328-61859828 GCA_030674155.1 Stramonita haemastoma | reverse complement strand
TTTTTATATTATTTACTCTTTCATATCGAGGATAATAGAAGAAGCACTCATGTGCTTTTTACATCTAGTCCCCATGTGTATACATTTTGTAACTTTTGTCATCTGTTCCCACCGGCACACAATGGCCTACTCTTACGAAAAGTGGAACAGGATTTAACGTGTGCGCAAGATGTTCTGCTGTGTTTGCACATGGCCTCGGTTTAAAGTCTCACCCAAAGGACTTTTGGGGAGAGTGGAGTCAGCACTGATGTTAACTCCAGGAGAAAAATCTCCTCGAACGGGAATCCAATCCGGTCATGTGCGTTGCACAGAGGCTTGCACTGTCTTTGAAGTTGCATAGTACGTGTTTCTCTCTGCTGGTTGAGAGGTCAAAGGTTGAATGCCCTGTAAGGGCTAGGCCATTTGGCAGTTGTCCTTAGCTGCTACGGTTTCCTTATAGTTTCGCTGACCAGCAGATAAGTTCACTACAATGCACAAGCCGTGCACCATTGCTAAACAAGCAATTCTCCATTTTGTATATTCCACAGCCAGCTGTTTTTTGCCGTATGCATTAATGCTGGCCTGACTCCCTGGTTTGTGCGTAGCACTCAAGTAGGGCAGATTTGTAGCACTCAAGTAGGGCAGATTTGTAGCACTCAAATAGGGCAGATTTGTAGCACTCAAGTAGGGCAGATTTGTAGCACTCAAGTAGGGCAGATTTGTAGCACTCAAATAGGGCAGATTTGTAGCACTCAAGTAGGGCAGATTTGTAGCACTCAAGTAGGGCAGATTTGTAGCACTCAAGTAGGGCAGATTTGTAGCACTCAAATAGGGCAGATTTGTAGCACTCAAGTAGGGCAGATTTGTAGCACTCAAGTAGGGCAGATTTGTAGCACTCAAGTAGGGCAGATTTGTGGAATGCCTGCTTGGCCAGTATAACCTTGAGCCTGGCATCCTCTAGCTTTTGACATGTGTTTAAGTAAGTCAGCCCTCTTATCTGACAAGGAGGGGAGCGGGTGGACCAGCACGCCCTGGGCCCTGGGCCCTGTGGGCCACGGGTGAGCCCAGTGGGCCCACAGTGGCCTACAGTGGCTACAGTGCAGCAGAAAGTGGGGTACAGAGGTCAAGACCTGGGTATTTCTCCCTCTTGTTCTGCTTTTCTTTTCTCCCAACTGAATTTTTCTTCCATTTCAATTTTTTTTATCCTAAAAAGGGAGGGGGGCTATGTGTTTCTTTTATATATATATATATATATATATATATATATATATATATATATATATATATATATATATATATATATATATATATATATATAATATATAATTGTCTCTATCTTCTCAAGTTTAGATTCCAAATTAGTTATGTTGTTGAGGTTATTGTAGTTGTTATCCCCCGAATTATTGATTTAATGGACGGCATTTCTCCTCCGAATTATTGGATCAAGGCACATACTGTGCCCTAACTTGCTGAGGGAACATCTGTTGAGTTCAGCAGAAAAAAAACCTTCATCTTCTTGTATAGGAGAAAAAGGGTTTCTGGAACGTCCTCACAGATGATGGAAGTTCAGAAGGAGAGAGCATAGCAAGAAGGGAAACAACTTGTATTAGATTCAATCAACGCATTAGCAGCCTGGGGTAATCTCCCATGTGATTTTTTTTTTAATTATGAGAATAGCAATCATAACTTGCATCATGAACAATCTTTAACAAGACTTTGTGTTATACATAAACAAGACCTTTAGAATTTGTTGTCGTTTTGTCATTTCTCTCATCGTTTTTTCCATGCTTTATTTTTGTCTTCTTTGTTGGATGTTCAGACAACATTTCCAGAGTCCTTGATGAATGCCTTCGTACGCAGAAGGCCCTACAGAGGTCAACAGAGCTTTCCCTTATTGGCAAGTCAGTGGGCCAGATATTGGCCCTCAGATTGCGGTGTGTTGGACAGGCCTAGCTAGAGGAAATGTTCTACTGTCGTGGGCATGGGAGAAATGCCACAGGGAGCACATTGCAGAATATCCATAGTGGAAATTGGTGAACGTGTGATGTCTACAGTATCCATTCTTTTGTCCCATAATGATAATAATAATAACAATAATGATGATGATGATGATGATGATGATGATGATGATGATGATGATGATGATCATGATGATGATGATCATGATGATCATGATCATCATCATCATCATCATCATCATCATCATCATCATCATCATCATCATCATCATCATCATAATAACAACAACAACAACAATAACAATACATGGAATTTATATAGCGCTATATCTTGTAAAAACAAATCAAAGCGCTTGCACTCGACCCTCACAACAAACAAGCAACCAATGACAATGAATAATTCTATCAAATGCGAAAGCACACTCACACGCGCGCGCACGCACGCACGCGCACGCGCACGCACACACACACACACACACACACACACACACACACACACACACATGGTCACATGGTCTTCTCCAGGCAGGAAGAAGTAGTCATTCTTTACCTTAAAACTAGCATGCTGCTGGAGCCATCTTCTCTTTTGCTGTACCTGCACCGTTGTAGTTGCCTGTCCATACATCCCTTCCTGCTTGGCATCTGAAATCCTACCTTTGCCAACAGGTCATCTGTCTCCCCACCATGAAAAAGAAACCACTGAATGACTGCATGCCCAGTGAACTGCTGCAGGGCAACAAGAGCGGATTCAATTCTACCACACTCATGCTTATAACAATAACACAATATTCATTTTCTTCGATCGATGTACAATAAAGAAAGTATAGAAGACAAAACTGCGATACTCATACTTAAAGCAATATAGTATTCATTATATTTGATCGATACACAGCAAAAGAAGTATATGTGCGATGTGGATCAAAACATAATCTAGATAAATGAATGCATTAATATACACAGTAAATGCATGAACACCAACACATAAATGTTGTTGATAGTTTGCACGTTCTTGTAACTGGAACTGCATGACGATCTTGGACAACAGCGGCCATTTTCTGTCATCATGTCGCAGAATGCAGTGGTAAAGGAGTTTTATCTGGTTAAAGGTTCGCGCCTTAGATTTCGGATTGGGAGGTCGCGGGTTCGAGTATCGAAGCCACGACCTTCCAGTCTGAAATGTAAGGTGTTAACCACTGCGCCCAGGAGGCTTGTGACAGGATGTCTTTGTGAATCCTTTTTAATCTATAATTATGTAGTCGCACACACTAAATCTGAAATTTTAAATTTCACACGGTTAAAGCCCCACAGTGGCCTCTGTGGCTAGCTGGGATATACACAACAAGGTTGGATGGGATTGGCTTGGTTCTTAGCAGTTAATTCAGTATGCCATGGCTTTCCACAGACACACTTGGTTAGCCTTAAAACCTTATATGTGTGCATGCACGTAGGCCTACATGCATACGTGCTGCATGGACGAGCGCGCGAACCGTGTGTGTGTGTGTGTGTGTGTGTGTGTGTGTGTGTGTGTGTGTGTGTGTGTGTGTGTGTGTGTGTGTGTGTGTGTGTGTGTGTGTGGTGACTATCGAGTGGGGTTTTTTGTTGTTTTTGTTGTTATTGCTGTTACCTGTATTATCTATAGGCATGTTTTAATTTGAAGGCTGTTGAAATCATGTTAGTTAATTAATGTTGGGGAATTTTTTCCCCCTTTTTCCCCCTTTTTTTGGCTTGATTGTTTGTTAGGGGTTTTTTCTGCTTTTGTCTTTTTTTGGGTTTTTTTTTTCTTTTGTTTGCTTTTTTTCTTTAGATAGATGGCTTGATGAAAAAAACCAAATCAATGCTTATTCAATGTACCATCTGAAAATAAAAATTTGATTTGATTTGATTAATTTGATTTGAATCATATCAGTTTACAAGGTAAAAGAATATTACCTTTACTATATGTGTTGTTGATAGTTGAGTAGGTGTGTGTGTGTGCTTTGAATGTCACAGTGCTCTTTTTCTGTGCTCTGAGACTAACAGAACATAGTGTTCAGCAGTGACTGTAGTAGGATTAGTAGTAGTAGGCACCATTCAGTCTCGGAAGACTATGGGGTGGCGCTCTAGTCAATAAAGCGAAACGCCTGGGTAAGTAAACATGGAGGGCAAACTGTTACCCATGCAGCAGATCCCCCACCCACCCTCCTCTGCACGCCACTGGAACGATCCATTTGAAAGACAATGACCGATACGAATGGTTCCAGTACCGTCGCAGGAGCCACCAGAACGTTGCCATATACAGCCCCGAACCGCCCTGGGACTCCAACTCCCCTATGTTTTTCTTCAGGGATGGTGTCTTAACACGACACCTGTGTGCATGCTGGTTTTTATAATTTTGTCATCCACTCTTACCGGCACACGATGTTCTGCTGTTTCGAAAGGCGGAACGGGGTTTTAACGTGTGCGTAAGATGTTCTGCGTGCGCTCGCACACGGGGCCTCGGTTTATAGTCTCATCCGAATGACTTTGACGAGCAGTGACAAAATAGAAGTTTTATTAAACATATTGTGGGGAGCGAGATAGCCGAGTTGTTAGAGCGTTTTGCTCGTGATCTTTAGGCCTGGGATGGAGCCACCTCAACCACTTAAGTTCTGGGGAATTTTACCTGAGTTAACATAACAGACAGTAACATAAACTCAAGTCATACAGACAAAATAATAGAAATACAAAATAGCATGGGTATGAATAACAACAAAGCAACCAAATGTGTCGAATGTAAGGGTGGACTTAACAATTTGTCCATCAGATGTTTCTTCAAAGTTTCTTAAACATTTGTTTTGAAGGAGCCTAAAGAGGCAGGAACTCATTTACAGCTGGCTGATTTGGGGACTGTACTGAAGCCAAGGCGCGCAAACGGTCACGATCACCTATCCAGTTGGTAACCACGCACGATGCTGCTTAATCTTACTGAGGGAAAGCAGTGCTCTGATCACGATCTATCCCGTCATTTAGATAGAAAAATGCATTAGATGTGGAGAAAAAAGTTACAGTCACTATGAAGATGTGTGGTGTTAAAGAGAGTTCCAGTCTCCACTCTGTGACTTGTTAGTGTTACGTATCTCCATGACAAAGAAAGTAAAAACAAACAAATCAATGTTCACTTTTCCCTGCTGAAAGTGCATACATCAAAGGGGGATTGACAACACTGCAGTTTCTCCACATTTCGGAGCGGGGTAGCCTGGTGGTTAGAATGATGGTTGTAATCTGCTACCTGGGTTCGAATCTAGTTCAAGAAGATTTTTCTTCTGGAGTTAACATCAGTGCTGGTTCCACTACCCCAAAAGTTTTTTGGAAGAGCTTCCGTGTGCAAACGCATGCAGAACACTTGCGCAACGAGTGGGGCAACGAGTAGGCCATTGTGAGACGGTGGGAACATATGACAAAACTGACAAAACTGCATACACAAAAGAATACGATAAAATAAATTTCAGAAAATGAAATTAAATAAAAATCCCAAGCAAACCTAAAAGCATAGACACAAAGACCATCTACACGGACACAAGGGAAGAGGAGGGTAAGCTCAATAAATCCATATCAATACAGAAACACTGCACCATCCACATTATCTTCGTGACAAACTTAGAAACGTCTTTTTTGAATAGTTCCATTCATTTTATTGACTCTCCATGTTTAGTCATCTTCCACTGTTTGACTGGTTGTGCGTTGGCTCTGAACAAAGCCTTGCATGTTTCTCTGAACCGAGATCCCATAGCGTAATACATGAAGATGTTAAAGCTGGCGTTGCCATATGAAAATATACCAGTATACCACATTGTAGCCAAGCAAAAGTTGTAATGGCGAAAATCCCCACATCTGGCAAAAGACCCAACTGAAGCGGAAAACTGCTCTAGGAAAAGTGCAGACCAGGAACAGAATGGATTCCCACCAGCATTTTGGTCAGGGCCACTTCACGTGGAGAGAGGGAGGAGGTTGTTCCAGCACGCCATGTCACAATCTGCGAAGTTTTACCACAGTAATTATTGTTGCTGCCATCACCACAACCACCGCAGCTGTGGGAATCCAGCCCCAAACACAAAACCGTCCAGATATTCAATGAATTGTCTGTGTTGCTGGTAGAACTCTCCTGCAACTGCTGCATCGGTAACTACACCAGACACTGGATCATATACACAGCCAATTTCAAACCGAAAGGACACCACAAAGTACAAACCAAGGTCACAATATACGTAACAACAATAATGACACCCATACTTTTGGTGTGCATCATCGCCTGGAATTTGAGTGGGTAGAGGACACAGAGACATCTCTCACTGGCGAATGATGGCTGACAGATAAAGAACACATAAGAAGTCCCTGTCAAAAATGACAACCGATTGTTTATGGAGAATTTCAGGATAGCACCGAAAAATGTCTTTGTGGTGAACTGTGTGTGAACTTCCTCAGCATGGTACAGCATTGACACAATTAAGTACAGTTCATCAGTTAAGGACAAAACAAAGAGACACAGGTTGACACGATCCTTCAGGCCCTGTTTGTAGAACACCGCCATGTTGATGACGTTACCTGGTCCTCCAATCAGAAGGAAAAACACAGAAGAATGTTCTTGATTTTTCGAGAAACGTCTTCCACTTCTTTGCTGACGATGTTGGATGGATTGTCGGCAGGGAAATGCTTCATCTGACCAGGAACAGCACCTGCACCCCTCAGAGGAGGCATTGGACAACAGGGTGAACTGAACACTGGCCGCTGTGGAGGAATTCCAGACACTTGGGATATGACCATTGGGATAGTCCTCCATGGCCTATATTTTCGTTTGGTCTTGTGTGCCCTGTGAGTTTAAAACAAACACAATGTAAAGTGGTGTTCAGTATCTTGAAATAATTTCATTACAATTTGGAGTAGAGACCATTTCATTCAAGCAAAGTGGAGATGGCTGGGGGTGGTGTCTACTGCATGGGTTGCCTTCCATACCTGCTTACTAAGGCTTTGCACTCCAGAGCTAAGAGCACAGCTTCATAGTCTTCCGAAACTGAGGGATGTCTACCTAGTTTTGAAAACAATCTTTTCACCATCACAGTATGGACAGATCTATAATTTCTGAAAGTTCATTTTAGTTATCACAAATTTTTTTAATCTTATATTTGAAAGTGCTTTTCACAATCACGATTTTCACAGATGCTTGATTTCTAGCAGTACCTTTCACTTTCTCAGGTTTGATGACATTTTATTTTCTGAAAATACTTTTTCCCTTACAGTGTGGACTAATGCTTTTTTCGGAAAAATAGTCTTCACATCGCATATCAAACAGATGCCTAATTTCTGAAAATGCTTTTTCGCTTTCACTGAAAGGATTTTTGCTTAATTTCTGAAAATGTGTTTTAGCTTTCACAGAAAGGACTTTTGCTTAATTTTTTTAATGCTTTTCCCTATCACGTATTGGATTACTGCCTGATTTCTGAAAATACATTTTAAAAAATTAGATTGGAATTTCTCAAAGTAGTTTTCCCACCACATAATTTATCTGAACTACGCCTCATTTTTTAAAATACTTTTTAGATACTTCGTTTACTACCGCTGATCAAAATTTCTGGAACTATTTTTCACCATCCCATATCGGACTTATGCTGATTTTCTGAAAAGTTTTTAACGATCACAGATTGTACTTATGATTCAGTTATGAAAAAAAACACTTTTCACCACCATATATCGAACTAATGGTTAATGTCTGAAAACTCTTTATATCCTCATTAAATGAACAAGTCTTACAGATCTTTTTTATAATCACAATTTGGACTGTTGCAACTTTAATAAAATGGAAGACTTATAAATAATAGAAATGTGTATTTAGGTGAACTACAGAACAACAAAATAAGGACGCAAAAACCCCCCACAAACATCCCTATTCTTAATTATTATATTTTTTCTTCACATTCTAACCTTGTCATTTGTTTTGGCTGAAATCTTCAGGGGAAATTATCTCTTTAAATAAACAGTTATTGTAACTGCCCTATATTGCAAAGCTTTCAAATAAACCTAACAAACCCAAGTGTAAACACACATAACATAAAACCTTGCCAACATGTTACAAAGTCATCAACCTCTTTAGGAGCTTGTACATAAGTTATCCTGTGGTCTTTTTAAACTGTCATCAAGAGAACGACAACAAAAAGAAACACAAAAGTGCTTTGCATAAACTGGCTTACCAGTCAATCTGTTGTAGAATCATCTTCTAGGTGTCCCTAGGGTGAAGCATGTAGTAAGGTATGTGCCAGTCTGCGGGATACAACTCCATACAGGGAAAAATCTTTTTAAAAAGTTTTAGAAAACTTTCTGACATAGAAGTTATTCGCACTTTGTAGATTATTTGTGAAAGGTGTCATTTGAGCATTTATTAGGCTTTTGCAAAGTCTTAGAATCAACCACAGATCTATTGTATTGTATTGTATTGTATTCTATTCTATTCTATTCTATTTTATTCTATTGTATTCTATTGTATTCTATTGTATTGTATTTTATTGTGTAAAAGTGCGAGTAGCAAGGATAAAGGCAGGGTAGGGAAAGCGTGGAACAATGCACAACAACCAGGCAACAGGAGACTCAGGGAAGACAGTCCCTAGGTACCTTCTTTTATTTCATCCTGTACTCTCTCTCTCTCTCTGACTGACCAGCTAACATTGACTCTGTGACGACTCCACTCTGATGACTCTGCTCTCTTACGCACACATTCTCCTATATATTTGCATACTGCACGGACCCCAAAGAAAAAACAAGGAAGCTGCAACCAAATCAGCCGATTTGAGCCAAAATGGAGGACATTTTGTGTTTTATCATGCAGCTTCAATGGTGATTATCTTTTCGTCTGCGCGAAGAAAATACACAAATCCTACATCAAAATAAATAAGAAAATTGAAATTTTGAAATGCAATATTGCATTTTAATCCACAACAACTATAGGGCTGGAAGCTAACCGTAATTACAGCGTCTAAATAGACCTGCTTTTAACAGCATTAAGTGACAACTTTCAATAAGTAACCACTAAAAAACCCAACAAGACAAACTACTTTATGGCAGAATGTCAACAGAGGATTTGGTAGCTATACATATCGTTAACCAAAAATGTCTATGATAGGGGATATTTATACTTAAAACAGCAATGTAAAAGCACACAGATCTATGCTAATCTGTTGAACATTCAGTTCTCTCAGAGTTTACCCTCATATCGAAAGACGTCATAATAATGTCTTAGGATCTAGAGATCAAGGCACTATAACCTGGTATAACAGGGAAAATAGTAATCAAACCGAATAAAGGCCTGTCACTATTGTTCGAGATAAAACTCAGTAAAAATAAAACTTTCAACAATTGCATTCATGAATACTTGCAAATAATATGGCTTTTCAAAGTTGCTATTAACGATCTCTTTTTTTTCTTTCTAAATCTAACATACAAACAATCGCGTTAAAGGGAAATAACTCCAATGCACGTCTCTCTCTCTCTCTCTCTCTCTCTCTCTCTCTCTCTCTCTCTAGGCTACACACACATGTGCAACCGGCTACACCTCCGACCCCCCCCCCCCCCCCCCCCAAACTCGGAGCTGACACACGTACACAAAACTACAATGGTTGATATTAAGCAGTTCTGCAATCGGAAACATGACATCTTACAAACTTCTCCAGGATAATACCGATCTTGTGAACAAAATATCCCCTTCATTCTTGATATAAATACAATCGGTCACTAAGGATATCACAACCTGTCAGTAAAGCAGTGAGATCTATACATGTAGGTAGTTAATCATCTGAAATAACTATGCCACAAACTTGAGAAAACCTAATATGTAAACCGGATCCCTCTAAAGCAACCACATCTTCCAAGATCATCACACAGAGTAATCTTTTAGACAATGCGATGGGCAATGAATTTTACGGACCATTACTACAAAAGGGCTGCAGTGTGAGCCAGGCACTTTAGTATCAAACAATGTTATTCATAGTACCCTTATTGTTAACCCAAACTTGATTAATATTTATTTCATTTTCTTCTAATCCAATACGTTAACTTCCACATGCTTTTTTTCTCTTGGAAGTAGTTTTAACTATAGTGAGTAATTGTTATTTTTTAATAAATCATTTCTTGATCACTAAATCTTTGGCTTAATTAAGCATAAACTTCTAGATTGTCTTCAATTTATATAGTTCACTTTGTCAACACAATAGCCACACCATAGTTTTTAGCTCTTAAAACTTCGCAACCAAAATATAGATCCACTAAAGAATTCAACCAGTCATACACACCATCTACAAAATGACATCTATGTCATTAGATCTAACTTCACAGCAAGAGAATACACTTCTATGGTATATGCAGTTTTCACATTATAATCATAAATCAGATTATATCAACACTTCTAAGCAGAATATTAAAGAAGACACAAAGACATTTACGATTCACGTTATTTTTTAAAGGAAAATCGTAACAAAAACCGGGTTGTTGTTTCCTTTTTTGAGTTTGCACTGCTACCATCTAGCGGAGATCTGTTAAATAAACAGGACCCTTCGTATAAAATTATCATCAGTACACAGCTTCTGCTTTGACATTAAGAGCAATGGCCGACTACGGAAAAACGTACTTTGTAACAGAGTGAAGAAATTTGATCTGCCGCTACTCTCTACAACTTCTCGGCGACAACAGAACGGTCAGACAGTGGGAATGTGGCCTCTAAAATGAGGTTGCATAAATACTACAGTTCACCGCTACGGGCAAAGTGTTTGCAAAGTGTATGCAATGGAGGTTTTTCGACCAGCCCCCAACGATACAGATTTTCGCACAATTCGCAGGTGTGGATCTAAATTTAGATCCACGATGCTGTGATTGGAAGTTCCGATTGCATGGGAAGTAATCTAATTACCACCCCGTCAGAATTGTAGTGTAGTGTAGTGTATTATAGTGTATCGTATTGTAATGTAGTGTAGTGTATTTATGTGTTGTTTTTTTTAACTTTTATTTTATTCTTTTATATCGAGGATAATGGGATAATCACTCATGTAGTTTTTTTACATTCAGTCCCCGTGTGTATGTAGTTTTGTAAATCTTGTCATCTTTTCCCACCGGCACACGATGGCCTACTTTTACGAAAAGCGGAACAGGATTTCACGTGTGCGCAAGATATTCTGCGTGCGTTTGCGCAAGGGTTATAGTCTCATCCGAAGGATCTATTCCATCGTATTGTATTGTATATCATTTCAAGTCACAGCAGATATCTTTGCGTGAAATTTGGGCTGCTCTCCCCGGAGAGAGCCTGTCGCCACATGTACCACAGCGCCACCCATTTTTATGTTCCTGTCTGCAGCTGTATTTGTTTCCCCGATCAGGATGGCTTTATTCTACAGAATGTTACCAGGGACAATACTCGTTGCGTGGGTTCTTTTACGTTCGCTAAATTTGTGTAATACAAGGGACCTTGGTTTATCGTCTTATACAAAATACTGGCACCCAGACCACCACATTGTCTAATGAATGGTGGAAATGTGTGTAGCCAAAAAGAATCAATTCGTAAGAGATGTTCGCCTGCCAACAAGTAAACCGTGAGTTTCTGGGTTCGTACCCAGACTCGCCCTTTCTTCCCAGTTTGATGAAAAACTCGAACTGAATGTCAAAGTCATTCGGGTGAGACTATAAACCGAGGCCCCGTGTACGAACGCACGCAGAACATCTTGCGCACACGTTAAAACCCCGTTCCGCCTTTCGGAAGAGCAGGCCATTGTGTGCCGGTAGGAACAGATGACAAAATTATATATTTAAAAAACCAGCATGCACACAGGTGTCGTGTTTAGACACTATCCCTGTGGGGAAAAAAAAATAATGGGTAGGCGCTACATTTGTGGCGACGCGCTCTCCCCGAGGAGAGCAGCCCGAATTTCACGCAGAGAAATATGCTGTAACATAAAGTGGTATAAAAAAAACAAAATAAGTAAATGTTTCCGGCCGAAATTGGGATTAACCCATCACACACTTGAAACCCAGTTTTTTTCCTTTGTATGCAGGTGCATTACCTCTAGACCACCTGTCCACCTCTACTCTAGTCTCACAACGCGAAGTTCACCACAGTATTATCTCTATACCCGCCTCTCTAACTAACCATCATAAAAACAATCTGAAACGATCAAAATTGTGACGCTCCACCACTTAAGGAGTCGCATTGCACCCGAGGTCAATGTTTAGTTATTAACATACTATTAATTTGCAATGAAATGGCTATACAATACACAAAAAAACAGACTGCAAATTGAACAATGCTATCAAAAGTTATTACAAATTGAAATGATAGACTGCAGGAAATGTCAAAATGAGAAATTGTTAATGTTTAGCATCTTACTAAGGTAGTCAGAATGAGAGTTTCACTATTTTCAAAGCACGTTTAAAGACAAAAGGAAACAAAATTATGCCTTGATATTTCACTACAAGGTAGAATAAGTGCTACAGTTTTATACTCAATCAAAATCTTAAAATCGACAACCTCACCCCCACCTGCCTTTAATGGCTCCTAGCGAAAAAGTGAATTATGTG
>CM060324.1:61824828-61842328 GCA_030674155.1 Stramonita haemastoma | reverse complement strand
ATTTTAAAACAAAGAGTGTGTATTGAGCAAAACAAACATTGCCAAAAACTGAAAGCGGGAAGAATTCTCTGCAGCTTGGGTGGTATACATCAGAATCACTATGCCAGCCATAATGCACGAGGTAGTCTTTGTTCACATGTCTATTCATAGATTAATAAAGTATTGACGCTGGGGGCAACAACAAAGTGAGAGGCTGTATGACCAGTGGCTTTCTTTCCCACTCATGGAATTCCACTTTACAGCTTAGTCTTTAGTGATCGACTATGACTCTGACTAGGAGTCTTGACATGCACAGTCCTTGTGTGCTGCTGCAGCCCAGGGGGCTAGATGGCCTTTGGAGAATATCTCCAATGCTGACTGTCTTTATGCCGAGAGAGTGGGGATGTACTATGGGCAAGCTAACTCCACTATAATCAAATTTCTGCTAAGTTTCCAAAACAGCAGCTGCCTCCTCTGCTGTTTTGGTGGTCGTGGTCGAACACGACGGACAAACACACACACACACACACACACACACACACACACACACACACACACACACACACACACACACACACACACACATATATATATATATATATATATATATATATATATATACACACATACACACACATACACACACACATACACACACACATATACACACACATACACACACATACACACACACATACACACACATACACACACATACACACATACACACATACACACATATACACACACATACACACACATGCACACACATACACACACATACACACACACATACACACACACATACACACACATACACACACACATACACACACATACACACACACATACACACACATACACACACATACACACACATACACACACACATATAGGCTCATCACATCTAAAATAATACACCCTAGGGCTAGATAGTAACCCCCTTCCAGTACTGACCACACCCCCTACAGGATAGTGGAAACGGCTTCACTGTTGTCAGACTGATCTACTAATATGTAGTTTTCATTTTCTTCTGAGTTTTCCACATCACTCATTTCTTCATTGAAACAAACATCCAAAGAAATGCTATGAACATATTCTGCAACGTATCTAAATTTTGAAACTCGACGCCATCTTGAATCACTCAGAAATGCAAATAAACCACCTCAAATAAACCCTTAAAAAAAAATTTCGCATGTTTAAACAGCACAGGCAGATTTGCCATTTGCAATTGACCTCTCATGCATGTCAATGAGTTAAAGGTCACTTGGTTTAAATAGGGGGACGGGATAGCCTAGTGGTCAGAATATTGCACTTGCAATTTCACGACCTGGGTTCGATTCCCGTTGGATGAGATTTTCCTCCTAGAGTTAGCATCAGAACATCTTGCGCACACGTTAAATCCTGTTCCACTTTTCGTAAGTGTAGGTCATCGTGTGCTGGTGGGAACAGATGACATTTACAAAACTGCATACACACGGGGACTGGATGTAAAAAGTAAAGCACAAGAGTGCTTATCCCATTATCCTCGATATAAAAGAAAAAAAATATATAAAAATAAAAAATATGTCAATGCTACACATAGAACAGTGGCATGATTATAAACTGCACCTAGATACACCCCCCTGCTAGTGAAAGGGTATTTATTTATTTACTTATTTATTTATTTATCTATTTATTCTTTTATATCGAGGATAATGGTGGAAGATACAGGTTGTTATGCTAAGAGTTTGTCATGGATATCTGCAATTACCATGCAATATTTCACAGCATAACAACATTCTACAGTAAGCCTGAACATTTTATTAGATATTTTATTAAAACGTTTGCCTCTGTTGTTAGTATTTGATAAATGAACATTTAAAAAAAGTTTGAAAAAAAAGCCTGAACATTTCCATCCCACCAACAGCAGACAAAGAACAGGCCTGTGCATATACTGGGACGTACACAGCCACAGGTTAAATCCTGTTCCGCTTTTTGTAAGAGTAGGCCATCGTGTGCCGGTGGGAACAGATGACATTTTCAAAATTGCATACACACGGGGACTGGATGTAAAAAAAAAAAAAAGCACAAGAGCGCTTATCCGATTATCCTCGTTATAAAAGAACAAAATAAAATGAAGTAAAATAAAATAAATAAAACAGCGGATCGGTGGTCTAGAGGTAACGCGCCTGTTTAGAAAGCAAAAAGTCCGGGTCGGAGTGTGCGGTGGTTCGAATCTCGTTTGTGCCTAAAACTGTTCCCCCTTCCATTAGATCATGAGTTATTGTCTGGGTGCTAGTCTTTCGGATGAGACGATAAACCGAGGTCCTGTGTGTCACACATTATTATTTATCGCATGTAAATGAACCCACGGCAACAAGAGGGCTGACATTGGCAAAATTGTGTAGAATAAAGCCACTCTGATTGGTAAACAAATACAGTTGCAGACAGGAAAAAGAAAAAAAAAATGGGTAGGCGCTGCTCTTGTGGCGACGCACTCTCCCCGGGAAGAGCAGTCCGAATTTCACGCAGAGAAATCTGCTGTGACATATATATATATAATGTTGGCCACACAATCTCGTTGATATCAAGAGCAGATCAGTTTCTAACCAATAAAAGGCTCTTGGAGAAACCCACAAGACTGGTTGATGGTGTAGGACAATGACAGAACATCAATGCTGACCATCATCATCAGCTAACCAGCCACTGCCCAGCTGACCATTGGGTCTGGCAGGACCAGACCTCAGAGACTGGACCTGATGAGACCCATGCGGCCAGAGGGCAGACACAGCACAGGGCTGGGCTGCACTGGACTGGGGTGGACTTTAGCTTTAAAACAGAGGGGAGAAATAGCACAGGTCTTGGCTTCACTGGACTTTGGCTGACTTTCTTTAACAGATGGGAGAAGCAGCACGCTTCTTGGCTTAACTGGATTTGGGTTGACTTTCCCTTCAAATCGTGTGTAGCCTTTGTGTGTGTGTGTGTGTGTGTGTGTGTGTGTGTGCGTGCGTGCGTGCGTGCGTGCGTGCGTGCGTGCGTGCGTGCGTGTGTGTGTGTGTGTGTGTGTGTGTGTGTGTGTGTGTGTGTGTGTGTGTGTGTGTGTGTGTGTGTGTGTGTGTGTGTCTGTATTCGAATTTGCTATTTTCTAAGATTCGAATTTGCTATTTTCTAAGACTAGTAATTGTTGTTGATTGTTTGTGTGTTGTATCGGTCGAATCCAAGCGCTTTGATTTGTTTTTGCAAGATATAGCGCTATATAAATTCCATGTATTATCAGTACCATTTTTTTTCAATCCCTATAGGTTGCAAAACACAGAACGATGCAAGAAAGAAGATTCAGGAAAAATCAAAATCTTTTACACGGAGAAAAGGTTGCGAAAAAAAAAACAATGTTAACTCTAAAGGTCAGAGGTGTGGAGAGATAAACTATACAGAAGGACTGAAAACAGAAGAGAATATATAGAGACAGCTAACGGACCATATAACCACCAATATGAAATTCATGCTACAATAGTGCAACCCTGGAAATGAAAACCTTCAAAAGGCTTTTTAACATCTCCTAGCAGGACCACAGAAAAAAATCAGTGTGGCAAGAGGTGATGATGAAAGTTGCGTTATAGGAACATAGTGTAACAAGGAGGAAGCTGTTGTGGTCGGGTCACGTCACGCCAGTTTCCTAAGACATTGGGCACACACTACTACACAATTTGTAGTAGTGTGTGCCCATTTAGTAGTGTGTGCTTATTTAATAAGCTGCCACCACTTGTGCTATACTACAGGTTGGCATTCTCCAAAATTCCCAAGCTTTTTAGCACAAACTACCTTTTTCAATCTACCACAAAACAATCCCATACTATATGTATGAAAACTCTCGGGAACATGTCCATAATTTCTCCATGTTTCTACATTTGAGCAAAAGTGGCTCCCAGCAATGGTGACGACAGTAAACAAGATGAAAACAATCTTGCTGCTGCAACCGCTATTGTACTTTTGTCGGTTGAGAGGTCATGGAGAGCTCAGTGGATGAAAAAAAGATTAGAAGAGGCAATTGAGGGGGGAGGGACGGGATAGCATAATGGTCAGAACATTGCGCTCGAAATTTGAGGACCCAAGTTCCATTCCCGTTCGAGGAGATTTTTCCTCTGGAATTAACATCAGTGCTGACTCCACTCCCCCAAAAGTCCTTTGGATGAGACTATAAACCGAGGACCCGTGTAAGAACGCATGCAGAACAACTTGGGCACACGTTAAATCCTGTTCCGCTTTACCTAAGTGTAGGCCGTCGTGTGCCGATATGGTGGGAACAGATGACAAGATTTACAAACTGCATACACACGGGCACTGGATATGAAAAAGCACATGAGTGCTTATTCCATTATCCTCGATATAAAAGAATAAATGAATGAATGAATAAATAAATAAATGAATAAATAAAGAAATAAAAAAATAAATAAATGAACTGTCAACTGTTAACTGCTTAAAAGATCACTATCATCAGCAATCTTCCGATTACAAAGTGTTCTGCTATAAAGAGAAACAGTGAGGTGGGTGGCTTTCAGAGTGCATCACTTGCATCTATTCTCAAAAAAAAGGTTAAATAAAATAGGTAAAAGTGTGCAGCCTTGCCTGACTACTACTACTGCTGTTGTTTGAAAGAGATCTGCAGTCTGCCTGCTGTGAAGGACTGTTTTTCTAGCATTGTTATAGAGTGCCTGAATGGTCTGCACTAACGCTTCCTCAATGCTTTCTGAGGGTTTGCCGCAGGCCATCGAGCCACACTCTATCAAATGCTTTCTTGAAGTCAATGAAAGTATACAACAGATCTTTTTTTGTTGAAGATGCTTCTTGATGATACGCCTGCAGTTACTGACACTAGCTTGTCATTCTGCCAGCACTTCTCCTGCTGAAGTTTTCTTTCCAGAATAATTCTGAGCATTATCTTGCCTGGATGGCCAGCAAAGCTGGTAGCAAGTAAAACTTACTTAATCAAAAAAAATTCATGTAGGGGATACTTGAGGGCTCATCCAGGAGCCGAAACTCGAGTCAGGTCAGGCCAAAGGCATAGTTCTAACCCAAAAATATCTAAAATGCTGCCACTGAAAGACATTATTTCCTAGAATTTATTTTCATTTCAGTTTTCTTTTTTTGATTGAATCTTTCATACGTTATTTTCAAAATAATTGAGAGAAGTTGTTACCTGCACTTGTTTTTCCTCCACTACTTTTTCCTCAATAATGTAGGTGATACTTGAGGGAGTAAGATGCAGGTGCAGACTGAGAAAGAACTACGCGAAGAATATCGATACCTTGAAAATGGCCGTGTTGCTGCAAAAGGCAGATGACAGACCAGCCTTGAGTAAATTGTCAATTAAATCAACGTGCCCCTTATGTGTCCTTCATGACCATCTTGGTCAATGGAATGATGATGATGATGATGATGATGATGATGATGATGATGATGATGATGATGATGATGATGATGATGATGATGATGATGATGATGATGATGATGATGATGATGACGACGACGACGACGACGATGACGACGACGATGACGATGACGATGGTGATGGTGATGGTGACGATGATTATATTGAACCATACTGAAGCATACTCTCCAACACTCACACCGAGTAACAAACACAAAGCTAAACAGAGTGACACAACTGCTGCCTTATCAGTCAGGTATCAATTTTGTTATTTTGTTTGCTCATAGTTTGGTCACACCTGTGACACCCTAAACAGAGAACTAGGGCATTTTGCATTATGTACCATTCAAAAAGAATACAAAAAGTTGCTAGAGAGACTGACAGTAGAGTGGAGAGGTAGCCGCCACTACACACTGTGCTGCACTGGAGAGACCTAGTGTGCTTTTGGCGGTTTGCTCTGCCTGACTGTGCTGGTCACACACTGCTGCTGTATCATAACCCTCTTTAGATGACATTCAATTTCAAAAATTCAAATCAAATATGTGTGTGTGTGTGTGTATTTGAATTTGTTAAAACTGCAAATTGTTGTTGATTGTGCGTTGTATAGGTCGAATGCAAGCCTTTGATTTGTTTTTACAAGATATAGCGCCATACAAATTCCATGTATCATTATTATTATTAACACAAAATTGCCTGGAGTAAAATTTTGTTTCAGGGATACAGTAAAAACATCATAGTTTTCAGTTCCTCTGCTTTGTTTTAGAACCCAGTTGAATGAACCTAATGTACATATCTAGCTAATTGTGTTTGCCTGCAAGTTTAGTTTAAACACATTTGTTTACGGTGAGAGCAAAAGACAACATAATAAATCAGAAAGAAAATGGGGTCTGAGAGGACTACGTCTGAAATTCATCGATACAGTTTTTGGCTTAAGTGAGCTTTTTTCTTCTTCCTACCCACCCCTCCCTGAGTCTTATGTTTCGTCTTGGGTTCTCTAGACTGCTACATAGTTGTCACACTAATAAAGTTCAATCTATCTTTCTGCCAAAATCTCTATCACTTTATTGCTTTCTTCTCCATTCTAGTTAATTTCATATCATCCACTATAACATGTAAAACATGTTTAAAGGATCAGAAAAAAACGTTATGTAAAGAAACACATTTGTTGTACAATATAATATTGGCATCAATGTTAAATGGTTTATGCCAACAAAGTTGTTTGGTTCTGTATAGTCTTTCATATCCCTAAAGAGAAGACATGGAGAAAAAAAAAATGACCGAATTTTGATTTTGACACTCATTGGACCAGACGTGTTCTTTTTCTGGTGCAATGCTTGTAAAGTCAAGGACTGAAGAAAAAGATGCGTTCCACACGCTTCAAAGGTGACGCTCCACCACGAAATGAGTCGCTTAGCACCTGACCCACTTTTCTGCTAGCAGCCATTAAAGGCAGGAGGGTCAAGATGTCGATTTTAATGTTTTAATTGATTATACAACTGTAGCCATTATTCTACCTCGTAGTGAAATATCAAGGCATGATTTTGTTTCCTTTCCCCTTGAAACGTGTTTTTTAAAATACCAAAGCCCTCATTCTGGCCACCTATTGGGATGCTTAAATTAACTTGTCAATTTCTTAGTTTGTCACTTCCTACAGTCTATCCTTTCAAGTTGTAATAATTGTTGATAGAGTTGTCCGATTTTCACACTGGTTTTTTTTTTGTATGTATTGTATAGCCATTTTATTGCAGAATAATAGAATGTCAATACCTAAAAATTGACCTCAGGTGCAATGCAACTCCTTATGTGGTGGAGGTTTCCTTAACTCTGTAAGTATTCACCTGTACACTGCACCTCGCTTCTCTCCCCTCTGCCAAAGGGGACGGATAGCCTAGTGGTCAGAACATTGCGCTGGCAATTTGACGACCCGGGTTCGATTCCGGTCGAGGAAATTTTTCTCCTGGAGTTAACATCAGTGCTGACTCTACTCTCCCCAAAAGTCCTTTGGATGAGACTTTAAACCGAGGCCCTGTGTGCGAACGCACGCAAAACATCTTGCGCACACGTTAAATCCTGTTCCACTTTTCGTAAGAGTAGGCCATCGTGTGCCGGTAGGAACAGATGACATTTACAAAAATGTATACACACGGGGACTGGATGAAAAAAGCACAAAAGTGCTTATTTCATTATCCTCGACATAAAAGAATAAATCAAATCAAATCAAATCTGCTGCAGATACCTTACGCTTCCGAACACCAGGGTTCAAACAATCCACTGTTGGCCGTGGCACTTTCTCTATTTGTAGTCCATCCACTTGTAAGGTTAAGCGGCGTTGAGAGTGGTTACCAGTTGGGTGGGTGACCGTTTCCGCGCCTTGACTTCAGTACAGTCCCCCCAGCTATAAATGGGTCACTCACTCACTCAGTCCCATGTCCCAAAGGACGTAGGGGGGACATGAGAAAAGATGCAACAGAGATCTTTTTCCATGCTTCACGATCCTGTGTGGCTAGTAGGAGGTGTTGTAGGGGTTGGGCGGTCCGGTCTTGATGTTGTCAACCCATGATTTCTTTTGGCGGCCTCTTCTTCTCTTGCCCTCGACTGTTCCTTGCAGGATGGTTTTTGCTAGGGTGTTGTGTCTTGTGGTGTGACCAAACCACATCAGCTTTCTCCTCTTTATGGTGGAGAGCAAAGGCTCTTGGGGGCCCACACGCTTTTTGATTTCTTCTTTCACATAGTTATTGGTCTTGTGTTCTTTGTATGATATTTTGAGGAGTCTTCTGTGGCACTTGTTCTCGAATGCTTGGATTCTCCTCTCTAACTCTGCTGTCAGAGTCCATGATTCACAGCCATATAGGAGGATAGATATCACGAGGGATTTGTAGAGGTGGTATTTGGTGCAGAAGCTGATGTTGTTGCTTCTGATGATCTTCTCGAGTCTGACTAGAGCAGATGTTGCTGTTGCAATGCGAGCTTTCACTTCATTGTTTGATGTGCCATCTTTTGTTAGGATGGAGCCTAAGTATTTGAATTGGCTCACCTCTTCTAGTGTTTCTCCATTCATCTTTATTTCCGTGATGTCATTACTCGCGCTGTTGACCATGATCTTTGATTTCTCTGTACTGACCTCCATGCCGTATGCGCTCGCTCGATCTGTTAAATTGTCTGTGAGGATTTACAGTTCTTGTTTGCTGCTGCCCATGAGGTCAATGTCATCTGCAAATCTGAGGTTGCAAAGGGGTCTTCCACCAATGGAGATGGAAGTGTGGTGGTTTTGCAGTGTCTCTGTCATGATGTTTTCGAGGAAGAGGTTGAAGAGTACAGGTGAGGGTCAGGGAAGGTTAAGCAGCGAGGGAGAGGAGATGGGCGTCGCCCTCAACATGCCTGCCCCTTAGAGAAGCTGAGGTCCCTGATGCCTCGCTCCCCTACGACCACACAGGTTATGGGATATCTTTACCTTTACCACTTGGAATAACCTCCCTCTCTCCTTTCTCCAAAAGTCCATATTCGATACTTTCCAATCCAGCCCCAAGGCGTTTATTTCCGACCTAGGATTTTCCCCTAGGGTCACAACTCTTCTTACTTTCAACGTTCTCCATCTCCATCATCCTGCCTATGCGTGTTTTTTGTATTATTAATTTATTCCTTCTTTTATTTGGAGGATAATGGAATAAGCACATGTGCTTTTTACATCCAGTCCCGGTGTCTTTGCAGTTTTGTAAATCTTGTCATCTGTTCTCACTGGCACACGATGGCCTACTCTTACGAAAAGCGGAACAGGATTTAACGTGTGCGCAAGATATTTTGCGTGCGTTTATACACGGGGCCTTGGTTTATAGTCTCATCCGAAGGACTTTTGTGTGGTGCGTGCGTGTGTGCGTGCGTGCGTGCATGTGTTTGTGTGTGTGTGTGATCTTTTTAGTTAGTGTTACTTGCAGGAAAATAAAATATGTTTGTATGCGGTTGTTTTATATTTTACATCAGTCCATGCGTGTATGTAATTTTGTAGATGTTGTAAATGTTATCATTTGTTCCCCCAGGCACACAAAGCCTACTCTTTCGGAAAGCGGAGCAGGTTTTCATGCGTACAAAACATGCTCTTTTTCCACACTTAAGGCTTAGTTTAAAGACTCATCCAAAGGATTGGGGGTGGGGGGGTGCGTGCGTGCCTGCGTGTGTGTTTGTGCTTTTGCGTGCGTGTATGCGTGCGTGTGTGTGTGTGTGTATGTTTGCGTGTGTGCGCGCGCGCACCCGCGCAAGCGCGTGTGTGTTGTGTGTGTGTGTGTGTGTGCGTGCGTGTGCTGTGTTGAGTGTGGGTGTGTACATGTGTGCGCGTGCGTTGAAGCGTGCGTGCGTGCGTGTGTAGGGGGGGGGGGCATGGATGTATGTGTGGTCATCTTTACAAAGGCCAGAGCAGCAATGGCGGGTGCAGAGAACATCAGCTAAAGCCAAGTGGTTAGAGTCTTGGGTTAAGGACTGGAACGTAGCAGGTTCGAATCCCATAAAAATCATCAGGATGTTTTCAGACTCTGACCGTCACCTACCTATTTAGCGCACGTAAAAGAACCCACGGCAACAAGGGGTTGACCCTGGCAAATTCTGTAGAAAAAGGCCACTCCGATAGGGTAACAAATACAGTTGCATACAGGAAAAAGAAAAAGATAATTGGTAGGCGCTGCACTTGTGGCGACGCGCTCTCCTCGGGGAGAGCAGCCCGAATTTCACGCAGAGAAATCTGCTGGGACATAAAGTGGTACAAAATACAAAAAAAAAAAAATACTTAGAGTGAATGTGCTGCGGACTCAGTGGAAAGATTGGGACAACACAGTCGAGCTTTACCTTCGGATGAGACTATAAACCGAAGGCCCCGTGTGCGAACGCACGCAGAACATCTTGCACACACGTTAAATCCTGTTCCACTTTTCGTAAAAGTAGGCATTGTGTGCCGGTGGGAACAGATGACAAGATTTACAAAACTGCATACACATGGGGACTGGATGCAAAAAACATATGATTGCTTATTCCATGATCCTCGATATAAAAGAATAAATAAATAAGTAAAAATAAAAAATAAATGGGCATGGCTGTGGCGGAGATGGACATGGTGGCATGGCGTGGTTACCAGTTGGATGGGTGACTGTTTACGCGCCTTGGCTTCAGTACAGTCCCCCAGTTCATCCAGCTGTAAATGGGGTACCTGCCCTCTCTAGGGTCAGGGAAGGTAAAGCAGCGAGGGAGAGGAGATGGACGCCACCCTCAATATGCCGGCCCCCTAGAAAAGCTGAGGTCTCTGATGCCTCGCTCCCCTACGACCACCTTGGTTATGGGACACCTTTACCTTTACCTTTTACCTTTTATGATTATCCGATATCTTGTCAAATTGATGTCAAATGTTTTGAGATAGAACAGGAGTTTTTGTATTTTTATTTTTATTTTATTTTATTCTTTTATATCGAGGATAATGGGATAAGCACTCATGTGCTTTTTTTTTATCCAGTCCCCGTGTGTATGCAGTTTTGTAAATCTTGTCATCTGTTCCCACCGGCACACAATGACCTACTCTTACGTAAAGCGGAACAGGATTTAACATGTGCGCAAGATGTTCTGCGTGCGTTCGCACACGGGGCCTCAGTTTACGGTCTCATCCGAAAGACTTTTGGGGAGAGTGGAGTCAGCACTGATTTTAACTCCAGGGAAAAATCCCCTCGACCGGGAGTCGAGCTCGGGTCGTCAAATTGGGAGCGCAATGTTCTGACCACTAGGCTATCCCGACCCCCAAAAGAAAGTTGTGATACGTAGCTGTGTGTATGTCTACACAGGCGCCACACAGGGCAGGGGTCTCTGTTTTATACGCCGTGCACATAACTCAGCCCCCGCCAACACATCACTAGCACATTTCAGCCATCATTCACCTGCAGATTACCAGGTAACTGACAATCTTGAGGCTCTCAGTACAGCCTTAGTATCTATAAATTAAACAGGCTATGAAAATAGCTCTTCTGATGTTATGTAGTTTTGACTTTTACTTCATCTCGTGCACACGGGTGTCGTGTTTAACACCATCCCAGAGCAAAACATTGGGGAGTTGGAGTCCCAGGACGGCTCGGGGCTGTAAATGGCAACGTTCTGGTGGCTCCTGCGACGGTACTGGAACCATTCGTATCGGTCATTGCCTTTCCAATGGATCATTCCAGTGCGTGGAGAGGGGGGGTCTGCTGCATGGGTAACAGCTTGCCCTCCATACTTACTTACCCAGGCTTTGCGCTCTAAAGACTAGAGCACAAATCCATAGTCTTCCAAGACTGTGGGTGCCTTCTACTTCATCTTCTTTGCAATGAAAACATTCTTGCTGATTCCAAAAGTGTTTGGGTTTTTTTTTTTGTTTGTGAGATCAGATTTTCAGAATTTTCTGCGCATTATCTAGGATGTGATAGAAGCACATATGTAGCCTGGGAATAATGAATTTTGAGCATGCCTTATTCTCTTCTCTCTCTCTCTCTCTCTCTCTCTCTCTCTCTCTCTCTCTCTTCTCTCTCTCTCTCTCTCTCTCTCTCTCTCTCTCTCTCTCTCTCTCTCTCTCTTCATCATCTGCACTATCATCATCCTCTTCAACCTATATAATCAATTATTGTCGCCATCATCATCTTTAGTGTCTACATCATAGTCACGATCATCATTCTCGTCTTCAACATCATTGTTTCCAGCGTCATCTTTAACTTCTTCATCATAGTCACCGTTACCACTGTACAAATGTATGAACACCCTGGCAATAAGACAACAAAGGAAAAGGCCAAGGTTCTTAATTCACCAGCTACAATGACTTCAAGAAGGTGAACACATCTGGAAATCCCAAAGCATGCAGTCTGAGGTATGGCACAACCCAGATGGGCAAGCCCACACGCAAACAGACAACATCAGGGTAAAAAAACACTTATTTATTTCATTTATTTATTCTTTTATATCGAGGATAATAGAATAAGCACTCATGTGCTTTTTTACATCCAGTCCTCAGTTCCAGTTCTGTGTAAAAGTTGACAAGACCAGGTTTATTTCAAAGACCTGATGCTTGAAGTGGCAATGAAGTCATGGTGTTAACCTCTTGGTTCCGTCTGCAGGTTACCAAACAGAGCCATAGAGAGATTAAGTTTGACCTCAAGAAACTGAAAATCCAAGGTTAGCAGAAACCTTCCTAGCAATTACTAGAGAAAAGTCTGCTTGTAAAGTTTATTTCCCAGACAACGTGGATCAATCAGAGATCAGTTGAGATATGGAAGAGTTTTTATTTATACCATTAACACAGCGATGACAAAAGAGGCAGCTGAGACCCTTTGTAAATACCCACCACTGAAAAACTCCTGGTGTTCACCACAGACATCCTTGATCTGTGTGACCAATAACAACCACCCCTCTCCCTAACCACCCCACCCCGCACTTTTTCTTAACCCTCTTTGCATCAGATTCTCTGAACACAAACTGCCCCTAGATTTTGCATTCCATCACAAAATCAGGTCAGGCACACATGCTGGCTGGCCTTTTCCACCCTCTAAGTATATACCAGCAGCTATAATTACTTCCAGAACTTCAACAAGGTTTCTCCTTCTAGCCTGATAGAGCTTTGACATGTGGTAGCAATAGTGATGGTCACAGCATGATGGAAATCTACTGTGTGTAAATACCGCAAATCCGGATGGGGACTTAGGGGGGGGGGGGGGGTAATTATTTAATACTGGCAAATCCCCCATCGGGACTAAGAGGGTTATAACACAGGACATAGCACAACAGAACAAACTTTTGAATGAAGATAATGTGCAAGAGGCTTCCCCAACATCAGCAAGACATTGACCATGTTTCTACAGACTTTAAAAAAAAAGTATTTTACAAGACAAGCAGCATTGTGGCAACTGGGAATCTGAACAACACAAACACCAACTTGATTAAAAGCTGAAAGCAGCATTTACGTTAGGTTACCAGAGCTGTTTCACTCACTCACTCACTCAGTCCCATGTCCCAAAGGACGTAGGGGGGACATGAGAGAAGATCCAACGGAGATCTTTTTCCATGCTTCACGATCCTGTGTGGCTAGTAGGAGGTGTTGCAGGGGTTGGGCGGTCCAGTCTTTGATGTTGTCAACCCATGATTTCTTTTGGCGGCCTCTTCTTCTCTTGCCCTCGACTGTTCCTTGCAAGATGGTTTTTGCTAGGGTGTTGTGTCTTGTGGTGTGACTTCAATGGTAACATTAGGAACTTTATTTTTTACCTCTCAGCTTCTGTGACTTCCTGTCCTGCTGTTCTCATGGGGCTTGCATGGATGTCCCTATCTCAGTCATACCCAGAGTCATCGTGTTGCTTCCTCAGGGTAAAAAGCCCTTAAAGAGCCCATCAATGTCAAACCGCCATGGGGTCACCAGCCAGAATGGGCCTGCACTATTGCTGGGTCACTTTGGTGGTGGTCAGTGGTGCCTGTTCTGAGCTAACCTAGGCAGGACACCTCTTACAAAAGCCACTTAACTTACTAACTTAATACGGAGCCAGACTGTGTAGAATCAGAATCAGGATAGAAATTATTTATTGCCATAAAAATCACATGATATTGAACACAAAATAAACTCAACATAATTCATCAATACAAAGCTATTCATAGACACAACGGGGAGGGAGACTCCATTACACATTACAATGACCTTCTCCCATGAACTTACAATCCAAAACTTGAACACAAACTATCACAGGCACAGAGGTGCAGGGCAAAATGAGGCAGTATGTCACTCTCAGGCCAGACTGAACAGACCAGGAGTCAGGGACAATCGTTGGTTTAATTGCTTGATAGCCAGTGGTGATGGAGATGATGTAATAATGCTGCCCATGGAATGAACGTGCGCTTTCAGACTACTTAACACAGCTGCACCTATAATTCCTATCACAATATATCTCAGCATTCACCAGCCCCTAACCCTTATCAGGATTCTGTGATTTTAAAGTGGATTAAATTGACCTAGGGTTCCAGTAATCCCAGAAAATCTATATGCACAAGCATCTGCTGTGAGTCTGGAAGTAATTATAGCTGCTGTATTACTTAATAGGAGGAAAAGGCAAGCAACATGTGAGCCTGACCTGTTTTTGCGAAAGGATCAAATCTAGAGCAAATTTGTGTTCAGAGAATCCTGAATGCAAGAGGTTAAACACATGGACATTAGTGCTTTAAAGACCACACTTCAGAGCAACAATGTCAACGGCATTAGTATGGACATCAAAATCTGAATGCAGAAAATTGAAACCAGTTCATAACTTTAAAAATTCCTAGGTGCAATCAATTTTAACAGTCTAAAAACTATTACTGAAATCTTCTCAAGAACTGCACAGACATTCAGCTTGTGGATCGAGGGTCTAGATATAACATCCATATTAAAACTGGGAGGTTATGGGTTTCATCACCTTTGTAGAGAACTCTTCTCATGCCTGTGGTATCATTTGCCCTCAGTGCTGTACTATCATTGGCAAACCTGAAGTTAAGGATGCTTCTGCCTCCTATGTTAACGCTCATGTCACCTATGTCTGCCTTTCTTGTGATCATTTCTGAATACATTACGGCTGTGAGGTATTTGTAGAAAAAGAGTCCTTCAAGGTAGCATATTATCCCTGCATCTTTTTTCCAAGCATAAGCAAACAAAAATAGCGTAGTACACAAACCATTCACTCAGAGGCACGAGAAAGACAAAAGTGGTTCAGTGACACAACACTAAAAACACAGTATTATCCACAATTACTTGAAGACGAATTTCAAAAGACTGTTGCATTGAATTCTTTTAATTTTGGTCACTCTCCAGTGCAGCTGTCTTGTTTGACTGGTTGTTTGTTGGCTATGAAAAAAGCCTTGCATGTTTCTCTGAATCGAGATCCCATAGCGTAATACATGAAGATGTTAAAGCTTGGCGTTGCCATATGAGCAAATGTTAATATACCACATAGTCGCAAAGCAAAAGTTGTGATGGCGATGTTCCGTCGATTCTGGCAAAAGGATCCAGCTGAAGCGGAAAACTGCTCTAGGAAAAGTGCAGACCAGGAACAGAATGGAGTTACCCACCAGCATTTTGGTCAGGGCCACTTCACGTGGAGAGAGGGAGGAGGTTGTTCCAGCACGCCATGTCACAATCTGACGAAGTTTTACCACAGTGATTATCGTTGCTGCCATCACCACAACCACTGAAGCAGTAGGGAAGCCAGCTCCAAAGACAAAACCATCCAGATATTCGATGAATTGTCTGTGTTGTAAGTAGAACTGTCCACCAACTGCTGTATTGACAACTACACCAGATATTGGATCATATATACAGTCAATGTCAACTCGAAGTAACACAAAATAATACAAACCCAAGGTCACAATGTATGTGATCACAATAATGACTCCCATGATTTTGGTGTGCATCATTGCCCGGAACTTGAGTGGGTAAAAGACACAGAGACATCTCTCACTGGCGATGATTGAAGACAGGATCAAAGACACGAAAGAAGTCCCTGTCAAAAATGACAACCTGTTATTTATGAAGAATTTCAGCATAGGACCGAAAAAAGTTTTGGTAACAAACTGTGTGTGAACTTGCTCTGCATGGTGAAGCATTGACACAATTAAGTACAATTCGTCAGTTAAAGCCAGAGCAAAGAGACACAGGTTGACCCGATCCTTCAGGCCCTGTTTGTAGAACACCGCCATGTTGATGAGGTTGCCTGGACCTCCAATCACAAAGAAGAGCACCAGAAGAATGTTCTTCAATTTTCGAGAAACGTCTTCCACTTCTTTGCTGACGATGTTGGATGGATTGTCGGCAGGGAAATACTTCATCTGACTCAGAAACAGAACTCTGCATCCCTCATATGTTGCATTGGACAACATGGTGAACTGAAGACTGGCCGCTGTTGAGGAATTCCAGGCACTTGTGTTATCAGAGAAATGCTGCTCCATGGTGTCTGTCTGTCCTGCCTGGTCTGGGACACCCTGTGACTTGAAAACAAAGAAAACACAAAGCACCCAACACTTCAAACATGTGTTAACTGTACAGTTAGAAATGTTGTCATTGAGATTGTTTTAAAGTCCTTGCAGAAATACTCCGATTTAGGGCTGTACTCTGGCTGTTGCTCATCTCACGTTGGCACCTCGGGCCACCCCCAAAATAACAACAATTCGTGAATGCAACGTTTCAGGCCCACGCAAGCACAGAAGTGCTGCACAATCCCAAGCCAACTACTTCACGGTGCTCAAAATTAACATCCCTCAGTCCAGAGTGCTAAATTTAGGTGCGCCTTTTCTTTTACCTAGTCCGAGTGTGGTCAGCTCCTGCTATAATTAGCACCAGCTGGCCCCTTTCTGGGCTGGGCTGGGATGGATTAATTAGCAGCTGAGAGGAGCTGAAAGTGGGGGAAACTGACAGCTGTGACTTCACAAACAGCTAGAAACCTGACTTCTCTCTCTTTTATATGGAGTGTGTCTGCCTTCTTCTAGTTTCCTGGCTAGAGCTGAGAGACTCCCAAAGGTAAGAGTTTCGTTTGTACAGCGTATGCCTACCCTAAGGCAGCTACATTCTGATTTCTACAATAATGTCTTGACTGACAACAGTGTGCATGTGTTTTTTTTTAACTTTGCCATCCATTCCTCTCGGCATGAACTAGTCTACCTTTGTGAAGGACAGAACAGGTTATAATGTGTGCAAAATATTCTGCACTTAATAGCAAAGATTATCTCGGTTTATAGTCTCATCCGAAGTACTTTGGGGGGCAGTGAAGTCTTTGCTGATGTTAATTCAAGGAAAAAATCTCCCTGAACAAGTGCCTTGGTGGTAGTGATTTGTACCAAATGCCCCAGTTCATAAGCTCAATGCTCTAAATTTAAACTATCCTTATATCTAGTATGAACATGCGAGTGCATCTGTTTCATTCCCTTTTTGTGGTTAAAGCAAAGAAAAGATCAAAAGGCATTCACCATTACTACAGTGACAAGCTTTTTCTTTGCTTTTTATAAACAAAAGTATTTTTAGTCGTCTGGATGTCCCAGTTTTAGGAAAGCCAGACTGACGATGTGACAGACTGTGTGTTGAGATAACAGAATGAACCATAGGAGCTGTCTTCT